>JAECWU010000012.1:0-291169 GCA_018150985.1 Chymomyza costata
GACTACTAACAATCAGTTCCGAAATTAAATTGAGATGTCCGTCCTTTTATCTGTATAAAGAAGGAAGGAAGTGGCTGTCTTCTGACACACCTAGGCTTGATACCACTTGAGCTAGTCCTTACTCCCCTGTATTCTCTCTGAAGCAACCTGTCAATTTAATGAACAGCGCTAGTAGATTTCGATTCCACATATATTTTGTAAAGCGACTCCTTCCACTTCCAATGCTAATCGATACATCGATCATCATTATTACCGGACTATAAATTTGGAAGATTATCGCAATATAATATTAAATAGGCCAGAGTACGAGTTGGTAAAGCGTTGCCGAGCTGGAACACATCACTATAAAAACTGCTTAGTACTAAGCCTCACCGCCCGAAGGTGCTACTATCGCAAGAGAAATTTACTATCGTGCAGTACATTCTCGTAGACGGCGACTCTAGAAATATCATCCGAATGGGTTTTGTTTTGACCGCGTATGAAAGCGAGAGTGTCCGCGAATTTTAGAAAAATGGAAAAAGAGCAATATCGGTCCTTGCCACGGTCAAATAGGTCGAATTAGGCTACGAAATACTGCCCCATCTACCGTATTCTCCAGATTTGGCCACGAGAGACTTATTTTTGTTTCAAAACTTGAAAAACTCACTCGCTGGGCAGAAATTCGGAGTCATCGCCGCCACGGTGGCTTACTTTGCAGACCTCGAGAAAACGTATTTTTCAGACAGGTTAAAGAAGCTGGAACATCCCTGGATGAATTGTATCGATCTAAAAGAAGACTATATTGAAAAATAAATCGCCACTTTTACAAAATTTTTGTTTTTTTTTTGGGGGATAGTAAATATCGGACCACCCTCGTAGTTGGCCATCCGAATTATGGTGTGGTTAGCTTGGAAATGAAAATTTACGATATAGGTTAACTTAAGATACTGCGAACAAATCAAGCATTAACGACACTGTTCTCTCAAAGAACATACATACAATTTATTCATATCCCGCCCTATGCTCCACCTAGGGAGACTACTCATAAACGCGTAATTAAGCTCTACAGTAGTCTAGGAATAAATATATATATATAATTCGTGAGAGATGTTGAGGTCTCGTCCTATGCCTCTTCAGCTGCTATGCCCATGTTCAGTAACAATTTCCTTCACTGAATCGATGCTAACGTTGGTGAGAGATCTTCCAGAACGAACAATTTCTCGGCCCTCCTTGTACGCTTTATATACCACACGGGTTTTGATATATTTCATTTCGGATCGTGACTATGCGACTACCACTATGTGAATACCTCTACACTACTTAGAAAATGCATCCAGCAACTGAAAAAACCCTTCTTCTAAGACTTGGGTTGTATGGCTCATAGTGCGCTTCGCTCTATTTATCGAATCCTCAAAGTAGCCTAGTGGGTCTCGGATAACGGCACCATAACGTTCCACACAACTAAACCAACCTCACCCTCTTCTTTATCCCAGTCTATTACTTCATATACAGTACAGACCCCAAAGTCTCGGGTTGATCTCGACTTTTCGTTGGAGCTATTTGCCTAGCCGAACCTAAACAGTTCCTACAGTGAATGGAGTGAAGCAAAACATGCTTACAGCACCTTGTAGCATACCATTTTAGCAACATTTTGGAATTATTGTAACCACTGTCAAGGATCGGGAATCCCTCGCTAGCAGAAAACTAGTTCGTTGCATAGAAAATGTGTTATACAGAAAAAAATCCTTATAGAGAAAAATCTTTATAGAGAAAAGTTCAGTATGGGGAAGTTCGACTGTACTTCCATGTGTTTACTGCATCTCATAAAATATGCTCCAAACTAAGAGTAGACTGATAGTTTCACTTTTCTTCCCCTAGCCAGAGAGTACACAGAAGGCAGTTTTGAGTCTGTAGAATGCAGGTAACATGACATCAAGGAGAGCTAGGACCCACAGTCAGTGCACTATGCCGGCGGAGGGAGCATAACTTGTATCTGCTTTTTAACACTTCTTAAGAACACGCTTGAATGTCGCTGCTGTGCCGTTCCCTTAAAAGCGAGGACGCCGCTGCCCCTGCATTTAATTGCTTTGCAATATGTGGAACATGCTGGTCTGCCATTTTGTATAGAGTTAAAATGTAGGTGAACCGTTCAACTCGATGCCAACTAAAAGTAAAAATACCAAACTAAGCTAACTGCCGCCATGTGCACAGATTTCATTTCAATGAACTGCATACCCGGCTCCCTGCTCCTCTAATCCCTCATCCGCTGCAGCAGCTCGCAGCAGTATGCCTCGAGAGCAACCGGGGCAGAGAACCAGAACCAGAGACCATGTGCAAGCTGCAGTCTTTAACGGCTGTTGCACTGTGCGTTGTTTTACGGTTTTAAGGGTTTGCAGTTTTTGTTTTGCTTTTGTTTTTGTTTTAAGCTGCAACAACAACACGCCACATGCATTTTGCCTCAGACGCAGAGACTCAGAAGTAGGCCAAGTTAAAATTGATTTAATGCGTTGATTGCGTAGTGACTGCCGCAGTCAAACCCGTCGTCATCCTGCATCCACCGTCACCCCCGTCGCAGTCAGAGTCGAGAGTCTGGGGCAACCAACGTCAGACACCCATGCTGTGGCCATTTTTGGAAGACTGTGATATTTATGCGTTCAATTGGTGCAGCTGTGCGATCTGGTTTTAAAAAAATTTTTTTTTTGGTTTGCTTTACTTTCAATAGATTTTTATCTTGAACGGGATTTGTGTGTAAGAGTGTGTGAGTCTGTGTGACCCACACAATGCCAAGTGTGGTGGCGTATACGCAATATTTTTGCAAGAAGATTTATCATGAAGAAATACAGATTTGAAAAGCAAACTATTATTACCAGACTGGGGACTCATTTATGCGATTTGCTTAATTTTTAAAACAAATATTTAATAGCTTGGCTAAAATACACGATATGTACAATTCAAAACTTGAAACTCAAATAAGCTAGAACTAACGAAAAAGACAGTATTGACTCTTTAGTATAGATCCAAATTCGGGGTACACCACAAAAGACAGATCTTCAAGAGGCAATTCGTAGGCCTTTACTTCCCAGCGTTGCTTTAATAAGGCAGCTCACTCTTAAGAGACACAGTTGAAACCCTAAACTATTTATCACGGAGCTTCTTATTCGTATCCCAAACCGTACGAAATTTACTCATCTTTTGTTTTAATTAGGTGTCTCTAGCTTCTTTGTTGTCTCAGATTTAGATGTAGATACAGACTAAAATGGTTCTACTGCTTAACGAAGTTATATAGGATACGGACGGGCTGTGCATTTGTTGGAACAATTTGTTGTATAAAGCTCTTAAGGTGTTTACGATCCAGCTATTCCCGAGGACGAACAAGCTAAACCGATTCCCAAGGTTGTTATAAGAGTGAAAAGGGTTGGGGTGGGAATATTGTTCCATCATCTTTTGTTCAAATGTTTTGCCTATAGGTTTTCAAGATCTAAGTCCAATCAAAATACTGGATTATATGCAGGCCATTGGACTTCTGGGAGAGCTATAAGCCGTGAAGGGGCTACAATAGATCCGCTTGGGTCGCAGTACATCTTTTTACCCATTAATAATAATAAATATATATGATTTCCTTTACCTCCTATTGGAGCATAGGGTGTTATCTTTGAATAGTTAAACACTATTATTTTGCAAAATGAAGGTAAGTTATTTCAGGTGACCTGGTAATCGCTATAATGCTGTTGATTGCAACCTATAAAAGAATCTATTTATTTAAGGATTAAGTATTGGGTAAACGGGGCAAGAAAATATGACTAGGAATTGACATGTCGGAATGTCTGTAGCACTCGCATGCATTTTTGATTGCTATCGAGAATAAGACGTTAAGCCCATAAGTAAACATATCCGTTTCTTCCAATTCAACACCACATACTAACCGGAACATTTATTTTGGGGAGCTGGAGCTCATGTCGCATATGATTGATTGGGTTGCCTGACGCAGTGGCATGCTAGAAGAAATTGTTTCGCAACCAAGACATGAATGACTACCCCCTCTGGAACACGTCTAGACAGCGCCTTTAGCACAGTATGGAATTGTATCCGCCTGCAGGTAAGGCATATGTAAATACTTAGCTAGGTGTGCATTGAAATTTAAGGAAAAGTCGATGAACCTAGTGTTGGCATAAGCATCAAAATCGAATAGATAGATTTAAAAGTGGAGTAACATTTCTTTGCCCATAACTAGAAGCATGTATCTTTGTTATTACGGAGTAAAGAAGGAGGATAGCGAAACAGAGATGGAGGAGAAGCAACAACCTAAGAGAATGAATGACACCACCAAAATATCCAGACTTGGTATACCCTATTCAACCAAGAGATTAATCTAAAGAATTTAAATTAAAAGATTCATAGAGCAACATATTTCAACTCATTATACAATTCCTTTGCAACTTGCTGCTGCAGAGAGCGGGTGATGCGAATAGGAGGGGATGCGAGGTGTAACCCGGCCATGATGTGCCTGCCTCTGCCCCGGCAACAGCAAACCAGCGTGCCGCAGCCAAGCGTTGCCATTGAAGCGCCGCCTCTAAGAGTGCCACTTCTTCCCATACGTCGTGTAATATATTATATACACATTTATTTAACCCATTAATTTTGCAGTAGTCGAAAAAAAAAATAATATAAAAAAGGTGCTGACACCACCATAAAGATGCAGCCGGCAAAATGTGTGGAACACCACTCGGTATATATGCATGTGCCATATAAGGAATGTGGTGGAAACGCGTGAAGTGCATGCTAAAGTGTTATATATTTGCATTATGTAAAATACACACTGGCACATAAGTGGGCATGTGGTTTACATAACCGACTGGACCTACACCAACATGGAAAAGGCATGTATACTTAAGCGAGCGGCATTGAAGTTGTGGCAGCTCTGATGACGAAAGGAGTGCAAAGAACTTGCAACGCGCAGCAGAGCTAAAGTGAAGAACAAATGACAGTCGCTTTATGTAACCCTAGACATTTGTGTAATCCAAGACGACAACGATGATGATGAGACGATGACGATGATGACGGCAACGACATATATGTTGATCATCATCATTATAATGCTGATTATGATGATGACGCAGCTTACAGCGGCAGAAGCCAACACTTGCGACCATTTGGTGGTAAGATGCAACAGCTACTTAAAGCCCAGCCGGGCCCTCTCATCCACAATGTGGCGTCGGATACCACAGACTGGCTGCAGAGAGAGCAGGCAAAGCCACAATATCTTTATTGCGCGCAAGATGTACACTGTGAGAAATTTGCAAGTAAGTAATTAAGAAAAGCAACGACGGGCAGGCTTACCATTACTTTAATGAGGAACAAGCTACTTAGCTCCTCCCGAGAAAAGCGTTGTAGCCAACTCGGGAGTTGAAAAACTGAGAAGCTTAGCAGGCGGCACTGCGAAAGCACTAATAAGGCCCTTTTGCGGCTTTGTTAGGCGACCCTCCAAACAGCTTCTATGAGAAGAGCGAACATCCACATGAATCTAAGTTATCCCAAGAAGGTACAAACAACCGAATATGCGGCAACTCTGCCTTAGGGGATGCCTATTATGAGTAGCAAGGACGTTAATAGGATAGCCGACAAATCATGGCGAACATCGCCCAAGATTATACGCTGGAGCTCGGTTGGAGGTTACTTCCGTCTAAAATGACCTAAGACTTCGAAAGAAACTATTTTCAGCTACAAAGAGAATAGGACAACGTTAGAGGAGATACAACGTATGAAAAGACACACTATCTTGTGGTATACGGACGGGTACTACCTAAAGAAGGCACTGGAATGGGAGTCGCGGGCACAAGAAGGCAGCTCTGGCCAGCTGACTGACTCGAAGATTAACTCGAAGTTGCTCTGGAAAACCAGATGGATCCTGGAACACAAGAGTATTCTAGGGAATGAAGCTGATGAACTGTCGAAGAATGGTGCTGCAAAACCACTAATAGGGCCTGAACCTTGCCTGTGGCATTGGCAGATATACTACCAGACAGGTGCTAAGAGATGAAGAAAGGTCCAGTCGAGAAATGGACTGGACCGGCACGGAGGCACGAACATGTTCAAGAAGAATTCCCTGGGTTACTGACAGGACACTGCAGACTCAGGAAGCCCAGGAATATGCAGGTTTTGTGAAACTGAGAAGGAGACCTCCCGGCACATACTTGCAGAGTGCCAGAAGAAGGAAATCTATTTTCGGCGTGCATAGAATATCGATGCATGCTGTAACCTGACTAGAACCATCTCAAATGATTAGGTATATCGCAGATATGGGTATAGTGGAGTAGCTCTAGGGCTTGCAGCTTTCCCCAACAATATTATTATTATTAAGTTACCGTAAGTTCCAAAAAGACATTATGCCGACAGATTTCGTATAGCCGAAGTTTTTTTTCAGTGTAACTCTCTTTAGCACTACTAAACTAGTAAATACTAAGCTCTACCTGAGAATGCAGCAGACGCGCACCAGCGGCAAGAAAAGTCCTTGAAGTGCAGCAGCTACAGACACTGGTAGCACGAAGGAGTTGCAGCAAGAGAGTAGTAGTGGGTTGGCAGTAGCTGTTGTGGAGATGCAAACAACACAGCTTAACCTCAAACATGAGCATGACATTTTGACACTGGGAGTCGTCTTCATATGGAACGACGTCGACTGCCAACCACCGCCAGCTGTGCCACATCGTTAGTTAAGCTGGCAAAATCCGTCAGCCATGGCGCCTTCCAAAAGAAACACAAGCTACACCAAACCAAAAACATTTCCGCATCAGGGAACCACGCTCCCCCCTTGTGCCATGCAGCACAGCGTTAACTAATTTGGATTTATTTTTGTAAAAACGTTTTGCAGAAAGTGCATCAAGAACCGCAGCGACTTTCTGCTGTCTGAAGTTTTTAGGTCGCAGGCGTCGTCAGCGTTTAAGTGTTTGTTCTTTCTATGGAAAAGCTGAGCACCGTGGAAAACTACTGTGAAAATTGCCATAGCACCGCCCTAGGCATCGCTGAGACGCACGCCGGAAGGATGGTGTCGCTCTTTGGTGGTGCTTCAAGCACAGACACAGACTTTCCAAATAGGCCAAATGTTTCGTGTTGAGCTTTAATAAGTTAATTGAATTGCCATGAAACACTTACCAGCTCTCATTGAGTATATTTCCGGACTATAAGTAATGAGAGATCGGCGTGGCATGTTGAAAGCACCTGAAAAAAAAAAGAGATTTTAGATTAAATAGATTGTTAGTTTGAAATAACGTTAATAATAAAGAGTGAGCCAGAAAGATCTAGACCAAAAATGCATTGCTTAGATGCTTTCATAGCTTCGCAAAGATATTTTTGTCACAGATACAGCGGCAGATTGCTGTTGGTTCCAAATTGGGTTAATAGCACTTAATATATAGGGTAGAATCAAAAAATAGTAGGACTGCACTTCTTTAACGCAACCGAGTGCGGTGGAGGACGGTCGGACCAACTGAGCATGGTCGTGGTGAGCCTTCCAAAGAGAACGATATTTTTTCCAATCGCCTGCAGGCTAAAAAAAGGTCTGCAAGCACGGCGATTTCTGTGAACTTCTATGTAGAAGTATCGTCGCAATTCAAGATGGGGAAAATTACCGAGCAACGCTAAGACATTAAATTCTGCGTCAAACTTGGGAAAACCGCGAAGGAGCCCCTTCGGAATGGTGTTCGAATGACATAAGCTGTTTAGGGAGGGGAGGCAGCTCCTCGAACCGAACAGTACGCAGGTCGCCCATCAAATTTATCGATTGATTCAAATGTGACCAAGGCGCTTCTGAACTCTTACCGACGCGTCGTGACGCACAAACATTCGTCTGATTGTTGATGGGCTAGGGAAAGGTGTGGGCCAGGTTTGTGCGCTGCCGCTGGCTAAATACAGGACTGCCACGTTGCCCCACTCTACCTACAAGCCCCATCTGGCACCGCCCGAGTTCTTCTTTCCTCGCCTCAAGCGGGACCTCAGTTCTGTAGAAGACGTCTTAGGGCGTCTCTGGGGATCCCGAAAGGAAGTTTCAGGAGGCAAGGTTAAGTTAAGACGGCAGTTAGGACGTAGACGTCCCAACTCACTTAGAACGGATATTAATTGGCCCGTCTTGATAGCGCAGGTGGACTTTACTATACCCTACCCCACTAAAGAGGTCCTAAAGATACTCTACTTCACAGCCATCCGGTGGCCTCAGTAAACCTCGAAAGGCATTTCAGACTCTTTTCTGAGAGCTGGGATAAGTCATTTAAGAAGTGTGACTTGAGAAAGTTGTTCTACATAGTCCCGGGCAGGGACAAAATAGGTGCTCCAGCGTCTCCAGCTCTTCCTCATCCTTCAAGCTAAGAGAGCAGGCTAAATTAAGAACCTCAGAGAAATATGTACATACAGCTTAGATATTTTACTCCGGATTTACTACTACTGCGTTCTGGCTTGCGAAGTACATTTTTTATGCATATTTAAAAGTCTATTAGACTTCATAAGGGCACCTATGGAAATCATTGTGGTGCATGAAACAGCAATGTGACTTCTAGTTTGCTAGATATGTAGATTCACCTACTACATATACTCAGTTGAAACATCTTTTATATCCATGAACTTTAGGATGACAAGTTGCGTTGCAGCAAATTGGTATTATGCAACTTGAAATCAAATTAATTTGAATTTAAAAACTTTGAAAACTTTTGCTGCCATTTACACGCACAATCACACCCAGGACATACACACAGATACCAGCACACGCACACATAGAGAGTGAGAGAGAGAGAGAGGGGTAGGCCGTCGTGGTCATAAAAAGCGCACGCTGCACCAAGAAGTGAAGCAGGGAAACGCTTTAAAGGACTTTCGTATACCAACACGATGGTGAAGACGAGTAGGATGACGAAGAAGAAGTAGCAGTTAGTAAGGACGATTGAAGGCGACAGAACATGACAGCGCACAGTGGTCGAGGAAGTCGATATAGCTAGAAATAATTTACATTCTAATATATTATATTAAAAAAAAATGTATGTAAAATATTAAAAGGCTAAATTTTAAAATCCTTGCTTTTTTAGTTATTTTTCGAAAAACAGCTCATATGGGACATGGATAGATTGCTTTTCTCGTCCTGCTCGTTTTGGTACAATCGCTGTAGGGTTGTCTTTTAAAGGTTTCCTTCTAGGCGTTACAACACAACATTTTTGGAAAAGCTTCATATATCAAAGTACAGATTTTATAAAACTTTTGGTAATAAAAAGTTTAAGCTTATTAATGATCTTATTGATCTTTATTAAGATACTAGCTTTATACCGGATGTGTATGGATATTTCATTAAAAAAAATTAAAGTAATTTTTCGATTTATGACTACCGGCTTTTTAAATAGCTATAAAATCTTTTTGTCTTTGCTTGAATCGGAGTTTAGGAAGTAAAAAGGAAGGAACAGTAAAAAAAAATTTAGGTTTTAGCATCTGAAATCGAAATATTTTAGAAAGCTGCAGAAGGTAACAGAAATTAGGATCTTTAAGATTATGCGTCTATGTTTTTTTAACTGATCAATTTCAATAAAAAATATTTTTGTAATGATTTTTCTTTTCTGCAAAGGGTCTAGCTGGATAAGGTACTGAAATCTGCCCCAGCGATTTTTCAAAAGTAATAATGCACTTCGAATGTATCTTTGCGAGTTTCTCATGCGAATATTCACTATCGTTGCTCTTACGTCCTGTCTGCTGAGTTTTAAAAGTTGGTTGGTTCTATTTTCTATTTCCCTGTGGCCAGGTTTTCCTGCTAGTTAGACAGTTTCCAGTTTGAACCCATCTGTGATTCGCATCATTAGTGATATTTCTATCGATTAATAGTTTGCACGTTGCTAGCGGCATAGGTACCATCGCCTTGTTCAACTGAAGTGGTAACGTTTTTACCTTGCCTGGCTAACTCACCTGCCCTGCAATTGCCCACGATACCTCGATGCCCGGGTACCCAGAGCAGATTAATGGTAAAGAATTTTGCAACATCTAGTAGAAGCTCGTTATATTCCATCACTGTTTTGGATGTGAGCCTTTCTGATTGTAAAGCTTTTAGAGCGGCCTGACTGTCCGAACATATATGAATCTCTCTGTCGAATAATACGCGCTTCTTAATGATGTTAATACTTTCCATTATAGCTATGAATTCTTCTTGAAAAACACTACAATGATCTGGTAAACGGAAGGATTCGTTAATGCCCAACGGTTCCGAATAGACAACGCCTCCCACCTGATCATTGAGTTTAGAACCATCCGTAAAAATGGTGATTTTGCTGTTACAGTTTAGCATATTATTTTCCCAATCCTCACGAGATGGGAAGCTTACACTAAATGGCTTGTCTAAGATTAACTCCGTTGAGTTAGAAAAGTCAGTATATTGGAATTCAGACAGACAAAATATTTTTTTACGTAGCTATATATAACACACTTTACATGGTACGAATACCTAAAAATGTTAAAATCACAGCTAAATTGTCAATTCCGACCACTGTGCAGACGCGCAATGCTTGTGCATGTATAAATGTTTACGCGCGCGTGTGTGTTTGTGTGTGCGTGAGTACAGTATGTACCAAGCGGTGCATTGCTGCTCCTGGCACAGCGCGACTCCTGGCTTTTACTTAACGTTCTGCATTGTATTATTATGCTTATACATTTCCATGCATATATATGTGGTGTGTATGTGTGTGACCGGAAACTGCCATTTAAAGTGCATTTTCAGAGACGTTTGCGAGGCCGTGCCGAGCAATGCTTTGGACGAGCACACGCGCTCCCTGCTCTCACTGCTCGCTGCTCTGCGGACTCTTATTCTTACTCTAGGCTTCTGCTTCTTCACTTGTGTGTTAAGTGTAAAGCACAAGAATTCTCTTCTTATTGTTATTCTCCTTGTTGTTGTTGTTGTTTCTGTTGTCGATGTCCTTCTTCTTCTCCCTCTAGTTGTCGTTTTGTTTTTATTTTTTCTTATTTTTTATTTTTAACATGTCAAGCTGCCTTTGTCGAGTAAGTGTGCGAGTGAGTCTGCTGTCCATTCTTCCCTGCTACACTTTGGCTACACACATGTAATCCAACTCTTTTTAATTACATTCAATACCTCATCATCTTCGAAGGTGTTGGCAGCCAGTTGCCTTCTTTGTCTTTCTGTCTTTATCCATTTGCTCTCCCACATTTAACCTTCTGTCTAAATATCGATTTTCAACTTTTCTGCGTGCAGCACTTGAGCATAGAGGGGGGCTGCAGCACCCATACCGCCTCCTCTCTCTGCGCTTGGCGCAATTTACTTTAGACCAAATAATAAACCAATGTAAAGTCAGCGAGGTGTTAAAGCATTTTGTAAAATGAGTTCGCCTGATTGGGTCAGCGTTTGTTTGGGGGAGCTCAAGAATACTGGAGTTGGGTTTGGCTCTGAGCACACTGATGATGCTTTGCCACCAAAGTGCAATCAAGTGTTATTAATTTCCATCAAGAGATCATATTTACATGAGTCCAGTTTCAGTTGGGTTGTAAGCAATCTTTAAGAACAAACCGAAACCATGTTTGGTCACATTTTCGCACGTTATTATTTGGCGCCTATTTGTGAGGCTATGTTGCGGTTGAGTAAAGTAAAGGCTATTTATTGGCTGGCTATAAAGACCCTAGAAGAGGGCTACTTTCTTAATGGTTGGTCCATTGCTTTACCTGTAGCTGGTTCCCACTCACGCGAACAATAAACCGCTTAGGTTCTTGCGGGTTTCGTAGCAGGACCAGAGAGCAAAATGGAAACTTTGACTGTTTATATCGCAAACACTTAGATGTCCAACCATAGTAAGCTTCACAAGGTGGCAAGCCCTTAATAAAGTACAAAACCTTAAAATTTTGAAAAATCAGAAGACAAGCTGCGATTTGTATAACCGGCGCCCTCAGGTCAACCCCTACTATGGCACTATTTGCGTTGCTTTATTCGCTCCCCTCGGGGCTTCTGGTTAGGCAATCCACCAAGATCGCAGCAACGCGACTTCACACAATTTCCCAATGGCGCTCCCTACGTGACCACGCCCCAATGCTCAACATGGACCCACCAGTCCCCAACTCCATTGACTACGTCAATAAATACCCAAGCATGCACAGGGGTTTTGACTAATCTATCCCGAGCAGGGAGAAATGGAGTCACAATCTTATCACCTCCGAGAGTTCCACTGAGATATATACCGACGGATCAAAACTAAATGGTAGTGTCGGCAGCGGTATATTCTCGGACAAGCTCAACTTGAGGGTGTTCCTCAGACTGTCCAGACCACTGCAGCGTCTTTCAGGCTGAAGTCCTTGCCATCTACTATGCTGCGAAATCGCTACAGGAGTGTGGAAACTTTGCAACTAGCACTACTAACTTCTCGGATAGTCAAGCTGCAATCAAATCCCTCACAGGTTTCAACGCCAACTCTAAGCTCGTGCACGTTTGCCAACTCGCCCTAAACCAGTTATCCCTGCTCTCTAGGGTACACCTCGTTTGGGTACCCGGACATAGGGACATACCGGGAAACTGTGTGGCGGATGAACTGGCCAAACAAGGCACCTCTCTGCCCGTCGTCTATAACTGCATAGACATCGGCAAACCCCTCGCCACAGTCAAACTGGCCATCAAACAGAAATTTTTGGCAAGTGCCCGCACTGCGTGGTCCAATGAGGACTCCTGTCGCACCTCAAGACTTACTTGGCCAAACATGGACGGCAACAAAACCCGAAAGTTGCTCACATTAAGTCGTAACTACCTATCGACCACTGTGTCCATTATAACAGGACATTGCCTTATGGGCAGGCATGCCGAAAGAATGCGCGCCTCCTTCAACGACTTCTGCTCCGGCTGCGGATCCGAAGAGGAGAAGGAAACCGTTTTACACTTTATGTGTCAGTGCCCCTCCCTATCAAGAAGAAGAAGAAGGCCCCCTTTTCTGAACAGCCTTATTGACCTCTCAAATCTCTGTCCCAGGGATATTGCCAGGTTCATCGAACTTTCAGGCTGGTTCCGCAATAATATGGTTGAATAGTCATGCCTGTTCTTCTTTAGAGCTGACCGGGTGCTGACCATGAATGCCTGTATACGCATTAGAAAGACATCCCTGGTCAGCTCTCGAACAGCGTTACCTGTGGCATCACAACGGGCCTCATTGTGCCTGCGTGCGTCTGGGCTGTTACAAGACAGGCAACCACTATAACCTAACCTAACCTAAGTTTCGCAAGCAAAAATTTTAAAGCGCTTTAGTTTAAATGGGTGAAATGCGGGAAAAATAACTAATTGCAGATAATCGCATTGTAGTATTTTAGAGGTCAAAGCCCGAATCGCCTCATTGGCAAAAGCATGCATAAGGCTAGCTTTACTTCCTTCCGTCGGACACCTATTTTTAAACCTTCGGACGGACACATATATCGCTTATACTTGCTTGTGCTCCTAAGAGTCCATAAATGAGCTGGCTTGATATTTCATGATAAAATACAGTGAAATCCCTTTACTTTCTCGTTCGAAAATAATTTTCTAGTATTTATTTCCTCAGGCAAGTAGCTCAGCATATGCCAAATCGATTTAGCACGATAAGTAATTAAGAAAATTTACCTGATTGGTATATAATTGAGCCGAAACATAAGGTAAATTCCCATATAAATGTATTTAAATACATAGGGGTCCAGCCAGGCACCTTTTCCTTCTTTTCGTCCGTTTTAAGGACTTTTTGATATTTCTACTATGGATCGATAGCTAATACAAGTTTAGGAAGCTACCTGGAGGCGCAAATCGATATCTAAATTAGAAATATGTCTGGCCAGACCCAGGAGTCCGACGAAGGGTTAAACTTCTTCTACAGTAACCAATTTTATAATTAGAAGCCAACTTTTTCGCTGTAAAAAAATTCGATTTGAATTCACAAGCTGTGCGTCAAGTGATTTTAACTACCGAAAGCGCGGGAAAGTAAGTTGAGTATCCTCTTAAGCTTTAATGCGTAAGTCCTTTACCATGTAACTGTACTTTCAAGCAGCTTTCCGTATAAAAAAAAAGCTGCGTTTATCAAAGGATTTGTAAAAGTGGCAGCTGGACGCGCCTCCGTCCAGACACTCCCCCTACAAAAAACTTTCGATTCACAAAAACAAAAACTAAATGAAAACAAAAAATATCCTTAAATGTTTACGCATGAGTTGGTTTTGAAAAATCATTTTGTCCTATTTTTTCTTTGTTGGTTAACCAGACATACCATATAAAATTTCCAGAGGAATAGGTCAGTATTCGCTCCGAGTGTGTGTGCGCGTGTGTGTGTGTAGGGTAAGTGTGTGCATATTAAGTTTCAAGTGTACACGTTATAATTTTTTGTATGCACTAAAACAAAAAAAAGCATTTTGCGGCGGGTACATAATATACATATGGTATGTACATATGCAGTTACATGGTAATGTGCATGTATAAGTGGCATTGCCATTGCAACACTCATACATTATGTATAATCAGTATGTACTATATAAGAGGCATATAAATGCAGCGCCCCCCGTTAGGCGCTGTTGCTGCTGCAGTCTGTCGTCACGAGTTCAATGACAGCATAGAAGGTCAAACACACACACACACTATAGGGGTGCTCTATATGCGTGTGTGTGTGTGTACTATCCTTTTTATGGGCAGGATATCGCTGATATATGACTTCGATTTCGCACGCTTCATAGAAAAACAAAACAACAACAAAAGCAGCAAAACCTACGATGAGAACTGCAATTGCAATTTACTAGTAATAGTCAAGGGGCTGGGCGGTGGGGGTAATGGCAGGGTGTTTGTGCTAAGGATATGTGGAGTACAGTAGAGGCTCGCAAATGGCAAAACTTTCGTTTTATTGGTAATGCCAAGTTCTATGTTAGCATTTGGTTTTGATGAGTTGGACTCATCCTTAACTAGTGGGGCATCAGAATTATTTTTAGTTTTTTTTTTTGAAAAATTTTCTGAAGTAGCATGCAACTCGTCTTTGTCGATACTCACAAACGCATTCTAGTAGTTCCAGACGGCAACATACAACGTGAGTGATTCCTACGACTTCACAAAGCTACTTATAAGATTAAATTCCAGATATGTTGGGAATTCTGGATAATTTAATAAAATGTTTACCCGCTTATTTGCTTGTTACGGGCGTTTGCTAGTGAGTTGAGGCATGTACAAAATACTAGCATATTCAGTAGCGGATTTTGCCATGGGAGGTGATTTGAATTTTTGTTTTAAAAACAAATTTTTTAAATTTAAAGATAAGATACGCGTAATACCTTTAAACTTGCCTGATTTTTAAGTTAAAAGTAAATATGAGGACCGGGTTCTAAGAGCAAAGATTGCAAAAATTGCTTAACAGTTTTTTTTTGATGATTTTTACAAATTTTAGAAATTTTTTTTTTAATAAAAGATAAAAGCTAAAAATTAAAAAAAAAATTTAGAAAATTAAAAAAAATTTTTGATGCCACCTCGAATGATCACCATAATAATAGTAACATTTTGACATATTTTTAAATAAAAATTAAATATCAGGACCTCATCTCAAGAACAAGGGATACAAAAAACGCTTAACTTGTTATAAAAGATAATTTTAATTTTTCTGACAGATTTTTTAAGTAACAGTAAATATTTTTTGTAGCCAGAGCAATGTAGGCCTTCAGGCTGAATAATGAAGACAATTATTATAAATAATTGTTTTTCACTAAAAGATAAATCTTTTTGTAAATGACCACCCACCAAAAACATTTTCATGTAAAATTTTGAGAAGACGAGACCACATGCCCTAACTCTACAAGGCCTAACTTAACAATAATTAACTTAATAATAATTAAAATTTTTTTTTTGTTTTTATTGCAAAAGGAACATACATACGTACTAAGTAACAACTATGGTTGGTGGTTGTATATTCTTGATTTATACTCAGAACCGACGAGAGAGGAGGGAAATGGGGCGAATTGCCCCGGGTTCGGAGTTTTCGTAGGGGCCTGGTGTAATTACTGTCCCCTCCAGTACGGCTGGTATGCGGTAGTGGTGATATCACCAATATATTGTAACCAGTGAATTCACCAAGCAGTGGTATTGCAAAAGGTAATGCATGTTTTGCTCAAATATTCGTGTTACTTGTTTATTCATCTTTATGCGTTTTGCAGAAGCTGCTCTTCTGTATTTATATGTTCCTCATGTTTAAAATGCAAGTCAAGGTCAAGTGGATCCTGGTGAAATCACTGGTGAATCACTGGTGAATTCACTGATTTGATTGATATGTGGATCGCGGTGAAATCACTGGTGACCGGAAATGCAGAAGCTTTCGAGGCATTACCGGCAGTGACATGCCCGTGTTAAATTCAACAGTGATGTATTGCAGAGGGTAACCAGTACTGGTGAGTGGTATTTGGTGAATTCACCAAATACTCACAAGTGACCAGTACTGGCGGGTCGTAATGAAATTTTTTGAAATTTTTTTAGATACATAATTTTTTTACTTATAGAACACAATGATTCAAGCTAAAGGTGTATTAGAGGGACCGGTACATTTTCCCCCCGGGCCTGGATTTTCTCACCATGGCCCTGGCCTCATTGTCTTACCCTTCAATTTTAGAGTTCAAGAGATCAATTACGATTAACTCACAAAGTTATTGCTATGCGAAGTTACGACACATATCCCTTCGACGTCATTAGCATTTGCCGTTGCATAACCTTTGAAACAATAATTTTTTACTGCGTAATTTCTCTTGAAAATTTTCACTTGGGGGTTTTTGAGGTCGTTGAGAACGAATCAGAAAAATAAATTGTAATTGATCTCTTGAACTCTTAAATTAAAGGGTAAGAGTGGCACTAAATGATGTAACTAGAGAGACAGACCACAACATTTTTTTTGCACCCAGTATATAACCTCAAAAGTAGGAAAAAACCAGATCAACCAAGCTTTGTTGTACCCCTTTGAGTAAATAACACAGGTCTACAAATACCATCATTTCCGAAGTTATTTGCTGCGTAAAATCCGAATCCGGGGCCAGAATCACGTCAGGATTTTAATATATTTAAAAAACGCCGTTTTTCGGGTACATAACCTCAAATATCTCAAAATCCTGACGTGAGGGGTCCAATTCTGACCCGAATTCGGATTCTACGCAGCAAATTACCTCGGATGTGACCCTTAGCTTTCCAACAACTGACATGACCCCGGTATTTGTAGACCTGTGATATTGTTGGTTTTAAAGTCCAGAAATTGGACTATTAAGTTCTGCCGATTAGACAAATTCCACAAGCCTAGTCCGATAGAATTCAGGGATTATAATTCTAATTTTGAAGGCGTCGTAATTTTGTAGCACCCACTGTAGTTGCAGCTGCAGTTTTTGCCTAGCTTTGGCATTTGTGAACGCTTTGTGATTAATATCATGGCACGTCGTCTGGTAAACGGGGCATAATGAAAAGGAAATCGGGCTCTCAAGTCCTCCAGTGCAGTTTACTGCAGTTTTACAGCCCCTGTTGCATGTAGCATTGGTTGTTGCATCAGCAGCAGCAGTGGCAAGAGCAGCAATGGCGGCGTTTGGCTAATGCATTTCTCAGCAGCATGATGCAGCTGCTCAAGCACTACATGCATACATGTTAAAAGTGAGTGTGAGTGTGTGTATGTGTGTGCAAGAGTATCTCATAGATAAAAGTTAATATGTTGGCAGGCAGCTCTTGAGATGGGCTAGGACGAAGGCACATCATCAGCTGCCACTGTGAGCAACTTCCGCTGCAAGTTTCGCACTAATTTCTAAAGTTTAATTTTTATTATTTTTATGCAACGCGGCAAGGGCTGCAGGGGCTGCAGCGTTGGCACAATGACCAAAAGGAAATCTTTTATAATCGTGCGATAACCCCGACGAACGTCTTAAAGCAGTGCAAAACTTGAAACTCAACCCTTAAGCACAAAAAAAAACCGTCATGCAAAACACAATGCATAAAAATCTGCGGACAACTGCAACGCAATTGCATGTCCAGAAGGATACAGGGAACCTTCGCGAGAGAGTGAAAGAGAGAGTGCGACGACAGAGAGCAGGTCAACGGCAATTAGAACGCGTACAAGTCCACAGTCCAGCAGTCTTCTCTTGCCTTCAATTTATGTTGTTTATTTACATATCAAAATGGAATTATTTTGCGCATATAATAGGGCCAGGACTCGTGGAGCAAGCTAACTATGCAACCGCCGACCGTGGAACGTCGTTTTGTCAGCTTGCATTCCTTCAGCTTTTGTACGCGGCCAAAATCCTTTTTAATATCTTTTGTGTGCACAATATGTTTACGCTGGTCGCTCCACAAAGTCCAGATCCAGAGCCTTCTTCGACTGCATTTAAAAACGCATAACGACAACAGCAAGGATAACGTTGAGGTTGAGTTTGGGTTTTGGGTTTGAGGCTTGAAGATACAACAGCAGCAGCAGCAAAGAGCAGGATTCATATCAAAATGAAACAATACGAGATTTCAAACTTAAGCGCTTTCCATTGAATTTGAATATGCTATGGTTGATTCTTTTTATTTTTTTTTTTTTTTGCAGCCTGCTGATGACGACTCTTGGCAGACAGGAAGCAGGATAGGCCAAGAATGAAATTAATACGCATAAATTACATAGCTGCAGATAACTGAAGAGAGCAACAAAAAAGCTGGCCCTGGGAAAACTTTATGCCCAGATGCATAAATGATAATTGGATCGATATGGCTGGGATGGACAGACGGCTGTGGATGGATTGTGGACAATAAAAGTTTTGTAATATGCGCATTGCTCCTTTAAGCTTGTGCATATAAGCGGAAATGCAAGAGTACCCATGTAAGCTGAGATGATACTATTGATAGTTTTTAAGGATGCACTGCAGAAAAAGTTTGTTGCCAGGGTCAAAGGATTTGCCAATACTTTTAAGCCAAGAAATTTATTGAGTTGATGTAGAGCTAGTGTGACGCTGGAACTCATGAACTTTAATCTTAAATTAAATCGTACAAAATATGTAATATCTTAGTCTACCCGAGACTACATCTCAAATTTGGTGTCTCTAGCTTGCTTTTTTGTTAGGATGGGAGCAGCTTATAAAGTTGGTCTTCAACTGATATATTTTCATCTACATATATCTTTCTTCATCTGATTTGAATATTCATTTTGTTTTATTTCTATGGTTCTCTATCCTAGGAAAAAAGCAAGCTAGAGCTTGCTCCGAATTCGTTCAAAAAGAGATTGTCACCCTTCAAAATTATGAATTTTTACTTTTATATCTTAAATGCCTACAATGAATACGAATTGCATTTTGCGAGCACATCTTAAAACGAGCCACTCACTGTCATTAGTAACAGATTGTCTCCCTAGAATTTAGAATTAGAATTTTGTATTAAGAATTTGTACTCTCCTTCCTTAAATTAAGAATAACTATTATCCAGGGCCGTAGAGAGACAATCCGGGCCCAGGAGGAAAATGTACCGGCCCGTCTATTACACCTGTAGCTTGAATCACGACAGTACGACAGTAATTACACCGGGCACCTGAGAAAACTTCAGGCCCGAGGGAAACCCCCATTCCCCCTCCCCTCTCGTCAGGCTTGCACATATGCCTACCATTAGAACGAATTGCTCTTCGAGAGCTTAATATTCTCAGGCTAAGAATTAAGAACACTCTTCAAGTCAAATAGAAAAATCGCTCTTGGTTTACTTTTGCTCTCACTGCAGCTCAGTTTTTAATATCCTTTGGTTCATAAGTCTGTTTCGACAAACAATTTTTTCAGTTGAGAGATATACTTTTGTAAGCCTCAAGCAAGTATGATAAGAAAACGGCCGTGCGAATCTTTAGTGCTCCCAATTTCCCCAAACCGAATTTTTCATGTGGTTTGAAACCGAATGTTTTGTTGCAAGTAGAATTAAAACGAATCGACAAAATAGGCTTAAAAAAGTACAAATTTTATACTGAAATAATTTTTTAAAATTCTTTGATATTCTTAGATTATATTTCCCAACTATTTAAAAAATTTTTTTTGTAAGTCAACCCAAAAAATAGCATGCACAAACCAAAAAATAATTTATAAATAAAAATAAAAATAATTTCGCGCCAGCACAACAAAAATCGAAAATAAAAAGAGAAATATGAACAAAAAAATTGTTCGGTTTGGTTTTTTCATTTTCCGGAGCATGGTATAAAATAAGGGATTTGTAACACCAAACTGGCCGAAATATGAGACGAGTCGAATAGGTTCAGTTAAAGGTTTCAACTAAAAAACAATAAATTGTTCAATGGAGAACTTGTGCCTTCATTGCTTGAAGCTGAAGTTGGGATACAAAAGGTTTCGATTTACGATTATATGACAGCTAAACTATAATGGTGGATGGCCCTATGCTCCACTAGGAGTAACAGGACATAAGTAGAAGAATACTATAATGGTATGATTTGAACCAAACTGAGCTAGATAGACCGAAACGACCATTATTCTGTCCGAACTATCCTGAAGTGATTTCAATCTGAACTTAAACCTAACCGAAACATTCATTAAAATAGCTGCAGCCGTTCTTGAGTTATAAATAGGTCGACTTACTCGACTTTGGTTATATAGAATAAGGATTTTTGAAAGAATGAGATTTCTAAAAAATTCGTATTTCAAATTAACTGACATTTATAATTTTTTAGAAAAAAACAAGCGGTTTTGAAAGATGCCGATTTTTTAAATTTTAAATTTCCTGACATTGATCATTTTTCTTTGAAAAGGGTTTTTGAAAAATTCGGTTTTCGAATCAATACGCTTATAGAAAATCACTGATGTTTTGAATTTTTCTTTAGAAAGTAAAGAAATATATTTCTTTTCAAGTTTAAAAAAAAAAACAATGAAATCCACATAAAAGTGGTTCAGCTTTACTCAATTAACCTAATGTATTGTGTGAAAAAACGATTTAGTTTCAGATTAATCGATTTATAATTTATAATTAAAAAAAAGTACCCTTAACCATTGATCTCTTGTAATCTTAAATTAAAGGGTAATATATATGATTTTCTTTATCTCCTATTGGAGCATATGGCACAACATCAAAACACTGGAGCCTTTCTGGAAGCCAGTTAGCCCCCAGGTAGGCGTCTGATCTCAGGTTAGAGACGGCCTGTTCACCCCACGAAGGCTTGGATGCGAAGATAGCAGCCTATCACCAAACAAGAGAATGAAGGCTAACGCCCTACAATCTCGAAACTTTTTTTGCGAACGAATTCCTCCAAGTGGTACGAGAAATGCTTTGCTACAGAATCGGGATACTCGCCCTCAGTGAAGTACGTTGGATGGGTGCCGGAGAGTACAAGTCGCCAACTAACAACTCGGTGCTTTTATACTCAAGCAAAGATAACGATGATAGGCACGATGCTGGCGTGGGCATTCTTCTAACACCTGAGTCTAGAAAGAGCGTAATTAAGTGGAAGCCGATTTCTGAGCGGATGATGTGGGTGCGTTTTAGGTCGAGAGTACGAAACATAACTAAATTAAAGGCTAAGAGTGCTACTAAATGATGTAACTGAAGAGGTTGGGCTAGGTTATAGTGATAGCTAGCAATCCAGCACACTTGGGCCCAGACTGGCCCGTTGTGACACCACGCGAATCTCTATTTAAACCCGTCTCCAAAAAGTTTTCTTACAGGGAATCCCAGCCTGTTGCTGCGATATAGCTCGCAATCATTCTCGTACAGATAGAAATTAGCTCCTCCAGGTTGTGGAGGAAATAATTTCCCGGGTGCTTTTTCCTGCGTTTACATAGAGCTTCACACGGGAGCAGAAGTGCTCCACTGATTCTACTTCTTCCTCGTCTCTGCAACTTCTGCAGAAGTCATTGCTCGAAGCATTTATCCCGGTCGCATGTACCCCGACAAGCCAATGACCGGTGATCGCTCTAACGACTACCGAGCACTGTGAGCGGTTAAGTTCACAGAGCCTGGCGGAACGTTTTGGGTTATTTTAGGCCAAATTTGGCGAGTGATTTTACAGTGGGATGAATTGTCCCACATGCTTTGTGCCTGGGAACTAAATTTTGGCATACGAATATCCTCCTTATCCGGGAGGAGGCTAATGGTCGTGCCATGTCTGGCTAATTCATCAGCTATTTCGTTGCCTGTAATATTTTGATGCCCTGTCACCCAAATGGGGCTTATAACAAACTGCTGTGCCATCTCTTGGATAGATTTGCGGCAGTTGTTGACTGTCAACGACTTGGAAGACTTTTATAGCTCCCTGGCTATCGGAGTATATATTTATTTCACCGGTTTCCAGGTCGGTATTGCGTAAGCATATTAAAACCTCATTTATGGCTAGGTAACTGGGGAGACAGACCACAAAAATTTTTTGCACCCTGTACATAACCTCAAAAGTAGGAAAAACGCCATTTTTCGGGTACATAACATCAAATATCTCAAAATCCTGTGCCAATTCTGACCCCGGAGTCGGATTCTAAGCAGCAAATTAATTCGGAAATGACCCTTAGCTTTGTAACAACTAACATGACCCCGATGTGTGAACTTTTTATTGATATTACAAAATATTCACATGATTCAAAAAACCAATTCAACAGTATTAGGGTGGTTCAGCTTCAGAATGAATGTTTATAAGACTCTATTCCAGATTCTCTTTTTATTAATTCGCTGAAAGAGTTTTACAATCAAGCTTATTCTTCTATTGCTTCTTGCCGAAACATAGCTCTTAATAAATCTTAGCTTATAGGAACAACTGTTTTTTTGCACTTTCAAAATCATAAAAAGATATCTGCATGTAAATTAAGACAGCCCGATTTAAAAATCCAATCTACAAAAAAATAGCTAAATCCCAACTAATTTCCTATTCCCAATGAATTGCCACATAACTTATTCAATTTCTTGCGGAAAAAATTTCATTTGGCTCAACTTTGGTCCCCAAACAATTTCAAAATAAAACAAGTTTCCGACATGTTACCATTTTGGACTCGAAACTAATGTCAAAAAAGTGCCCCAGAACTAAACAAGCGCAAAAGTACAAGAAAAAAAAGGAACGAAAAAAGTGAGTTGAAAATGGAAAGGAAGAGGTTGCAACAAACACGTTGCAATTTGTTAAGACTGCTGTCGAGCGAAGAGCTAAGGTCGTCGTCGTCGTCATCGTCGTCTTCAATGTTGTTATTGTTGTTGGCCATTGCTTTTCCGGTTGCAGTAAAGGAACTTTTGCTATTGTCGTAGGTCCTTAAAAGCATGCACAGACAGGCCGTCCAGTCAGCTAGCAAAAGCCAGACAGGACAACAAGCAAAGGCACTTGCCGCAGGTCTGGCCCCGGGCCTAACTCGCACCCTAACATAAGCAGAGTTGTAGTAGTATACTAGCTATAAAGTGTATAAGGAACCTGCTGCTAAGGATAGACAGATATCCACACACACATGACATATGCGACGAGGATGACAACAATTGAATTACAAAATTATACGCTCTTGTCGTCCACAAATAGAAGCAGCAGCAGAAGACGACGACACCGAGTGACATGAAACTAGTTGTAGTTGTAGCCAAGTGGCTTGGCAGGCTTTGGGACAGAACAACGACAACGACAGCAACGACTGGACTCAAGTGGCTTCTTTTAGCTGTGTGTGTGTGTTGGTGTGTTTTTGCTAAGGACATGTTTTCTCAAACGGAAATTAGGTGACAGGCCGGCATACAGGTTTTTGTACCTCTCTCTTGGGTCAACTTTAATTGCTCCTTTTAGTGAGTGTGAGTGTGTTTTTGCGAGTATGTCAGTGTGTTTGTATGTGTGTGGAAGTTGTTGGCCTGCTTGCTCCCTACGCTGAGCTTTGATGTTGCCAGCAGCTCTCGCTCTTTACTTCATATCAGCTACATTCCATGCTACTTCTTTTCTGCTCACTCTGCTCATGACGTCACACTTTCAATTTACTAGCAAACAGCTTCTACACGAAATTGAGCTCAAATTTAATAAAATCAGTAAGCCAAGCAAACACATGTAACAACCAAGTGAACCACTTTAAACGTGGGCCAAAAAAAAATTGGAATTATACTTTTAATTCCATGCTAGCAAAATAAAAAATAATTTTTGATGAATGCTTAAAAAAAACTGATGTGGCTTATATTAGAAAATAAAGTACAGTCTGAGTGCTATAGGGTAAGGTGGGGCAAAGCCAACAGTGTGGGTAAACCCGACCCCCCCCCACTGTTTCTCTAAAACGGCAATACTGTGTAGAGCATTAAAAATAAACAAAATGGTGACATGACAGTTGGCTTATTTTTCAGATTTTCAATTTAATTTTTGTGAATATTTAATTAGACATTTTTTCTTGTTACATAAAGTGATCAAAAAAAAAAAAAACAAAAAACTGAAGTGGCTTGTAAAATCTAATTAAAGAACTATATAGTGCTTATAAAGTATTGGTTGAAAATTTCATGCTTTTGCTTTATTCGCGTCGTCATGAAATATGATACAGTGGGGCAAAGCCGACCTCTAAATGGTGAGGCCAACCAAAAGTAAGCCAGCAAGCTATTTGGACAGCAAATCAAAAACCTCTGATTTGTTCTTAGCTTTATGGACATTCATTTAACCTTAATTTCGATTTATATGTTCAGTTTTGTAAAACAATAACATGCCATTTTGATTTATAATCGAAACACCTTTAAATTTAGATCATATCTGTGCTAGCTTAGCCAAAAAAAAAGGCGGTCGGGCTTACCCCAACATTTTTAAAAATGACAAAAACATGCTATTTTGATTTATAATCGAAAAACCTTAAAATTTAGATCATAATCTGTGCTAGCTCGGCCAAAAAAATTATCGGTCGGGTTTACCCGACAAATGACAAAAATTTAGTTTTATGAAAATTGATCACATCTCAAAAATTAATAATGGACAGAAGAAATCAGTAGTTCTAAAAAGGCAAAGCGTTAGCTTTAATTTGGTATATGGACGTGTTGATCCGATGTCAAATAAGCATTTTATAGCCAAAACCAATTAGTAGGTCGTACTTGAAAAGAAATTTAAAAAAATTTTGAATAGCCCAAATTTTTTTTTTTTTGTTTATTCTGACAGACCAACTTTTCGTCCCTTTTTTCCCGTTTGGCTAGATTATTTGCATTTCCAATTTTTCAAGCTTAAAAATTTATTTTAGCATTTATTTTTAAAAATTACGATATAAAAAAAACACATTCATTCAAAAGCCATTAAATTTAGATCATATCTGTGCTTACTCAGTCAAAAAATAGGCGATCGGGTTTACCCCAACATTTCTGAAAATGACAAAAATTTACTTTTTTCAAAATGCTCATGCCTCAAAAATTATTATTGGCCAGTAGAAATAAGTAGTGCTGGAAAGTTGCGGCAAAGCGTTAGCTTTAGTCATCTGATGTCAAACAACAACCAAAACCAATTGATAGGTCGGATTTGCCCCAGCTTACCCTAAGTTATTTCTTGTCTGTCAGTAAGTGGTAGGAATGGGGGACTCCATGAGGGAGCAGAAGTTGTGGGTTTTAATGGCGAAGACTATGTTGACAGTGATTATTTTTTTTTTTTTACATAAGCTGCCTAAGTCATTAGGGTTACCCTTAAAGAAGCAGAAAAATCCAAAAGAGAGTTTCATTGAATTTTAAGGAAAGACGCAAAGTTAAACAGGAACAAACTTAAAGAAAGCACAATGATGGTTGAAATGTAAATATCATAGTAGCTACCAACAATAATTAATATTTTTATAAAGAGATTTCATGGTTTAGCGCGAAATGTTATATGGAAAAGCGATGAGGTATAGACAAGTCCATTGACTTAGTATGAACCAAAGGAAAAAGACGAAATGTAGCAAAGCATTGGGGCAAAAAGACCTTAAACTGTTTTCACTTGTAAAGATTCAAATCAAAGTAAATATATGTACACGTCAATACAAAGCTAAACGAACGCCAGCCAGCGGCCAGTTGAAATAGTGACGTCACACTCGTAAATTTTAATGCTCTCAGCTAAGGGACCTGCGCAAGGCGCAACCCAGAGTTCAGCAAGCTGTGATATAATGCTGTGTGATGTGCTACCGCTCGTTGGCCTGTCTAGACAAATGAAGATTGATTTGAAAACTTGCGTTCCACAGCAGCCTAGAGACACGCTGGCAGACCGGAGCACCTCTAGATCCCATCCCAGCAGCGGAAGTGCAATGAAGCTTGCTGAGTGAGTGAGTGAGTAATGAGCATTGCCAGCGCTGCTAGCACTAGTATTATTATATGCATATGCAAAACAAAAGCCGCAATGCAAAATGTATCTAAGAGATACAAAACAATAGCCTTGCAAGCAGAGCAATAGCATGGCATGCCAATGCCGGAGACGTCAGCAGTGGCGGCAATGCAATTAACGCTGTTTTGTTGACGCGATAACATTTGAAATAAAAATAAAAGCAAAATGTACAAAAAAAAATTATAAAAAAATAAATGCGACAAATAATAAAAAAAAAAAAAAAACTTGGCGCAAATGTTGGGGCGCTCTGCTGGAAGCATTGAACGGCAGCGCTGCTGTGTATCTGTGTGTGTGCGTGAGTGGGCTGTATCTCTCAGACTGTCTGGCTGAGCGTGCGAGAGTCGCGTGTGCAATGCTGCAAAATTTTCAAATACTTTTGTTGTTGTTGCTGCTGCGACTGCTGCTGTTGGGTTATCGTCTGGCAACGGCAATCATAACAGCCTCAGGAGCAGGAGAGAGCAAAGCAAAGCTGCCTGACGCTGCACAGTGGTTGCAATTGCATGAAAACGGTGTTCAAAAGTATTGCTAACTAGAAACTTGGCCAAATTATAAAAAATGAAGAAATTAAGTATTAATATTTAAGGCCAAAAATTTGGCAGTCCTGTCGAATTTAATAAAGAATTACTGAAAATTAAATTAGATAAAAAATCTACAAAACTAAAAAATAATTTCTTATTTTTATGTAATTTTTGTACTGCTCAAGCTTATTGCGGCTTGAAGAAAAATAATAAATAAATTAAATATCAACTTATAGATTTTATAAAGATTTTTACAGTTTTTCAATACATCGGAATAGCTCAACAAGTCGGTAAGAATTAAGTATACACCGTGCTTCTTAAAAAGAGAAGACACCTTGAAATTAAATTTTTAAATGCAAATATATCAGTTTGGTGCGCCCTATTATCACGTACGCAGCCCTTGTGTGGTGGCCCAAGGTGCAGCAAAGCGGAGCAATTAAAAAGTGCAGTAAGCTACAAAGACTAATATGCCTATCTCTGTCGGGAGCAATGCGTACATGATGTCCTACAGCTGCAATGGAGACAGTCCTCGGACTGACTCCACTGCACATACATATCAAAAAGTCGGCTATGCAAAGTCTTCTGCGGATCCGGATCACGTCTGGACTCGTGGAAAGTGACACAGGCCATGCTGCACTTATAAGTTCTCTTCCTGGGCTATCGATCTGCTCAAGATCAGATTATATGACCACGGAACTTCTCCATAATAGGAAATTTAGATCTCTCATTCCAAATCGCGAGACTTGGACTGAAGGCAACCCCTGTGGTAACCTCCGGTGCCAGCAATGGTTTACGAATGGTTCCAAGACGGAACAGGGTGTAGGTGCTGGAGTTGTCGGACCCAACACCAGAATCTCTATTGCAATGGGTATCTGGCCCAGTGTCTCTTTCAAGCAGAGATTCACGCCTTAGAGGTCTGCGCCCACAGTATCCTCCTTAAAGGTACTAGGGGTGCTAACATTTACATATTCACAGATAGCCAGGCCGCTATCAGCGCAATGTCTTCGTGGAGAATCTCCTCCAAGCTGGTTAGGGAATGCGTGTACAAAATCCAACTCCTGTCCACCAATAACAGAGTCACACTCTGTTGGGTTCCTGGACATTCAGGAGTGGAAGGTAATTCGACAGCTGATGAGCTCGCAAGACTGGGTTATAAACTATTTTTGGCTTAGAAGCATTAATTTGTTTTTTTTTTAAGGCCTTTTACATTCCTTCAAAAAACTATTTTTGGAATTTTCGCTTTTGCATCTATTTGACAGGAACCACTGTGCGATGGCTGAGGATGACGAAACCAGCAAAGCAAGAAGACGCTGCAGTAGCAGCAGTAGAAACAACAAAAACAACAACAGCTAGGGACGAGAGAGACGGAGAGACAACAGTCGCAGCAGGAGCGGCAAAGAGCTTTGCCAAAGCAAAAGAGAGCCAGTCAACCAGCCAAACAGTCAGTCAGGCAACAACAATAACAACAACTACACTACGAACAATTTTGATTCTGGGTCATTCACCCTTGACAAAATTTTGCGCTGTGTTAGGCCCGCTTTGTGAGCTTTTTTTTTCTGCACTGTATTTCAGTTGTTATTGCTGTCGTTGTTGTTATTGCAAACTCGTTGTTGTTGTTGCTTGTCTGCGGTGCGATTGTTGACGTTCCTCAAATACATATATACAAACAGATATACAGATACACAGCAACAAACACACATAGATAGATAGGTACATATGTATGTACGAGTTATCCACGTACAGGCCTTCACATTTTGGTTTTTGGTCGCTTTTTGGCTTGATTCAATTTGTTACGAGGGGTGGTGCAGCGCGGGATGCATGCGGAGCGCTCCTCTCTCTCTTTATTCAAATGCAAGCCACAAACTACAACAACAAGAGCAACAACCACAGACAGCACTTTACGCGCATGTTGAATGCGGCCGGATTACAAAAACCAAAATGTACTCAAGGGTATCTGATCTGTAATAGAGATGATGGAGCTGGACTAGGCAACAATTTTGTTGATGGCAAAGCTGCCCGTGTCCAGTAACAAATTGTTGCAACAACCCTTATTTACTATGCTAATACCTAAAACATTTGAAATCCTTTGGCATGCTCCAAAATATTTTCAAAGCTTAATTTTGTTTCTTGGAATTTTAACTGCAATACAAAGATAGTGAAAATAGGCTAATCCGAACCAAGCACATTGGATACAAAATGCAACGCTAGTACAGTCGAACCTCTCTATAACGAACTTTTGGCCAAAATGTATTTTTTCAAGTTTTTTATTAGGTTTACTTTAACGTTTATGTTTCATAGCGAGAAAAAAAATAGGGGGTTTCCCAAAAATCCAATAAAGTTGAGGAAAAGAAAGTGGCAGCATTATTAAAATTTATATTTAAATTCTTTTTGCTCAATAATATAATATAATTAATATAATATAATCAATTTATATATTTATTTAACAATGAAAGTTGAAATAGAAGAAAAAGCTATTGCTAAGCAGTGTGAAATTCTTTCACTATATAGTACATACAGTAAAAATAGACAAAAAAAAAGGGGCTGACCAGCGTCAATCTATAAACATATTGAACGGCAGGGGCGCTAAAGTGCTTAACGTAGCGCAGCGCTTGCTTGGTTTTCAAGACGTGGGAAGACTTTAAAGCTATATAACTTGGAAACTTGTGTACTTTTTTGAGATCTACAATTTTTTTATACACACCAAAAACAAAAAAGGGCAGGGGTTGGTGAAAATTACGAAAAACTGCGTTTTAGTATCTTTGGCGCCCTCTACCGCCTCAAATATGAACTTCTGGGTATACCTTCCATTACAAATAAAATTTTAAATTCAATTTTAAACATTTTTTGCCTTGGAAGTTTTATGTACGACTTATACAATTCGAGATAAATGGGCCGACAAAAATTTCATACTAACGAAAAACCGCACGAGGGCAGGAGGTCACCATTTTGGTTTTAAGGCCCATACGCAGCATGCAAAAATTCCGCACGAAATGTCGAAACTTCATATAAAAAAAATCCCAAAAAAAGGGAATTTTTTTATATGAAAAAATCCCAAAAAAGGTCATTTTTTTCTATGAAGTTTTGATATTTCGTGCGGAATTTTTGCATGCTGCGTATGGGCTTTTAGACTTTTTGGATGGTCCTTAATACAATAAGCAAGAAAAAGTCCAGCAATCAATTTTTTCCTGGTCAAAAACTAAGTTTACTGTACGAAATTAAGAACTAAACATCTGAATTCGAAAACTGTCAAAAAAAATCTTAATGCATTGGGGCATTAAGAATTTGAGCGCAGGATGGTTGGACAAAGGCTCTAGCTGTATAAGGTACTGCAAACTGCCACAGTGATTTTTTGAAAACTAATAATGCAGTTCGATTAAAAAGCCAAAAAAAAATGTTCGCAAAATTTCAGTTTCTACGGCTTAAAGGCCTATACGCCCCCCATTTTGGATATCCCATTTGAGATTTTTTAGATGTTTTTGTCATTCCGTGCGAATTTTTTTTGCAATCTGTGTATACGTTTTTATTGAATTTTGACTGAACTACTGAATATTTTTGAATCAATATTTTTAATCTTTATTTGGTGTGAATACGAATCAAATCGGTTTCGTGGAACAATGTTAAAAAATAAAACGAACAGAAATGATACATTTTTATAATATACATACTTCTTGTTTCAAAAAATATAATTCTTTTTTTTTTACCAACACATTTTCTTAAAAAAAATTTAAAATAATTCTTTTTTTTTACCAACACATTTTCTTAAAAAAAATTTAAAATATTTTTATTTTTTTTTAAACATGTTCCTTAAATATGTCAATCAACATTCTTCTTTTTAAACACATCTTTTTGTACGTTCTTTATTTGGTGTGAATATGAATCAAATCGATTTGAAGGGACAATGTTCAAAAAATATTACAACGAAAATTTTTTAATGTTTTTTTAAAAAAATTTATGAAAAAAAATATTTTTTTTCAAAGGATGACAGAAATAATATTAAATTTGTATAATATTTTATAAAATATAAATATGTATACGAAATTCTACATTTTTCATACACCCTCCCTATGAACCGAACTGCATCATTAGTTTTCAAAAATAGCTGGGGACAGTTTTCAATACCTGATCCACCTAGACCCCTTTTAAATAAAGCAAGATATTGTTCAAAAATTTTCTATGAATATGGAATGCTGGCCATGAAAAATCTGTCGGGAAACGACACATAGGAACCCTGCCTTGAAGTATTGTTCCGAGATAGAGTAGGTCCAAAAGAAGGGGTGGAGCTTTAGCTCGTGCAAGTCGGGCTTCCACTTTCGGGACACTGTTGTAATGGTAATTGTTTGTGGATTAGGCATAGGCCTTTGCGCACTGCGACCAATAAGATCTATTGTGCACCCCTTCACAGGGAGCTTTTGTAGATTTACATCTTCTAGTTAGTGTGCACCTAGAATTTTGTATCTCCTGTGGTCTAGTGCTTCACAATTTGTGATCAGGTGTTCGTTCCATGGACTCTTCCTCATCACAGCAGAATCTGCATGTATTTGAATCTGATAGACCTTTTCTGTGTAGGTTTTTTTTGCAGGCGAAGTGGCCTGTTAGAGCTCCAGTGAGCGTCTTCAGACTTTTCCTGTTTAGAGAGAGAGAGTAGTGCTCGTACCTTCGGGACACTGTTAGTGGATGCGTGTGCGCAATTGCTACACCTCTTGAAAAAAAAAAGGGAAGTAGTTTTATATAAGGCATATATGCACATTTTCAAATTTGCCGCTTTCCACGGACCCCCTCCCCACATTGATAACTTGCTGGGTGAGCAACGCGACCGAGGTGGTAACCCTAATTCCAATCGATTTTCAAAGCACTTTCTTTGAGTAGTTTCAAGTACGTTTTTCCACTGTTGTAAAATTTACGAATTAATTGCAATTAACAAACAAACCAACAGATGGCCCACCCTATAAAAGCTGTTCCTTATTGTTTTGACTATAATATAATACTAAATCTAATATACTTGGAAAGAGTGCGAGCAACAAGGCCATCAACTTCAGGTTGATATATTTTGAGATTAAATAAGAATAAATCTATTTTTAAAATTAATGTCTATAAAAAGTTATACATTTTTTATTTTGTCGTGCAATATAAATCAGTTCTCAAAAAACTAAGCCACATTTCTCTTGTTAGATTTTGCATCTTATGTGCACAAATCTTCAAGACAATGCAAACAATATAATTTGGTTTCACTTTCCCAAAATTTATCGCTCTTATCTTTCTTTGTTTCAGTATTTCGCTAAATTTTATTTTAAATGCTATGCTTTAATATAATACAAATGTATTATATACTTTGCTTTGGTTTGTCAGACTGCTTTAATTATTCAAAAATGTTTATTCTTGTATGTTCTTGAATGTTGTTGCCCCTTGGCTCTCGGTTTTTGAACTTTTGCATTGAAATCATTTGCAATAATGATGGGATTCATTTGCACAATGGCCATATATAAATAATATATTATATGAAAGTCAGAAGCTGTTTAGATATGTACATCATACACGTATATATTTTAATTTTCAACTATGTGCCATAAATTTGCAAACTCAAAAAAGTTGAAAGCTCCTGACGCAAGGCAATTACCGTGACCATTTGGAAGCCTACTATGGGAGAACTTGTTTCACAGTCGCTCAAAAATTGATATTATATGAAAACGTGCGGGATTTTTATTTTGTTTCCAAAATTGTCAACCCGATATCCCAAAACTTTTTGATCGGTATAGCATTTGATACTAAATCCTTTGTACATGATTTTCAAGCAACAATAAGATCAATGCTGGGATTAAGTAAAGATTAAACGATTATTAAAGATTTTTTTGGTAAAATATCAAGTTTGACATGTCTAAGTTTTGGTAGAAAAACAATCGAGTTTTCACTTTGGTGGAAGAATTTAAAACTGATGTTACAAAAATAATGAACATTGTATTGGGATTGTAGGTAGCTAGATTATAATAATCCGGGACTGGATTCGTAATGTCAGTTTCGGGAAATTCGGGAAAAAGAATTTTTGAGGAAAAAAAAATGTATTTTTCATATTAGACCGATTCGTCAAATTTTTTTTAATTATAATAAATTTATAAGAAAATGAAGAAAAGCATACGGAGGAAGAGATGGGTTGGGATTAGGAAATAACCGATCGTTTATTTGAGTCTATTAAAGAACTTTTGGTAAAATGTAAAACTAGGCCATGTCTAAGTTTTGGTAGGAATACAAGGAACACTTTGCTGGAAGAATTTGGTACTATCCCAAAAAAAAAACATTGGATCGGGATGGTGGGGATAAGTTTAACAAATTATGGGACGGGATACGTAATGTCCAACTAACAAAAACATTGGATGAGGATGGTCGGAAAAATTTTTAAAATCGATCGTAAGTCTAAAATATAACGAAACCACCATTATTCTTTACTGGAAGAATTTGATATAAAAACCTTTGAACGGATTGGTTGGGCTAAATTGAAAAAATTCTGGATGGAATTTGTAATGTCCATTTCGGGATATTCGGAACAAAATCGGATTTCCTTTTTAGATCGTCTGCCTAAAGTAAAACGAAAGCAACATTATCAAATACTATAATATACTTTCTACCGCTTGTTTCTCAAATACCGCCCACTGTGCCTGTGCAACATTAAACAATCAATTACAAAATAAAACGAAACAAAACAAAACACAACAAAAACGAAAATGCGAATGCAAAAACTACAATAAAAGCCAAACACACGAAACACAACAAAACAAAAAAAAAAAGCTGCAAAATTTTGCAGTTTTGTAATTCCCACGTGCAAAATAAAACACTGTAAAGCGTAGATTTATCTGTAGTATTACACGTAGAGAGAGCGAGAGCCCCGAATAGTCAGAACCCCAATTGCAAACCCAGCAAGCGCACTGCTCTACGAAGGATGTACACAACGCCTGCCTAGCTGCAGCTCTACGGAAATGTCAGTCGACACAAACTGGAAATTATGTTTGTGCCGAATTTTAGTTTTTGGCCAGAGGAGGATTTGTGCCGGTGAAATCCAACTGCAAAAAACAACAGACTCAAAACAGAAAACACAACAAACGACAGGTGTAATAAATAAAACAGCAGGAGCAGAAGAGCCGAAGGGACAAGGAGAACCAATATAAAGTGCAATGTAATGCACAGGCCGAAAACTAGTGCAAAGTTCCAGCGGGAGTAGGGGGGGGACGGACTGTACTAACTGCCGTTAAGCCGAAGGGGCAGGCAGCACAGCAAGGGAAACCACTAATTCGTGTCATTTAGCAGGTGGCGACAGAGGAAGAGAACCCGTAACTGAAACTGAAGCAGAAGCAGAAACAGATTGACACACGGCGATAGCGCCAGGAAATGTGATGTTGGGTCAAAACACTAAATGCCTGCAACAAAGTTGCCACAAATATGTCTGACCCCGTTGTTGCAGCAACCGCCATGAGCATAAATAATGACGAAAGAGGGTCATCAGCGCAAGCAGCGTAGAGCACTTTGGCCATGATGAGTTGGACAATGGGGCAACAATTCGAGCTCTTTTTTATTATCATATACATTGCATAGTGCGTTATTATAGAGATTAAAAAATTGGAAGCAGTCGGGGCCGACAGTGGGATACCCTGCATGGCGACTAGAGCGATAACAAAAATTAACTAGATTTAAATGGATTAGACCCCCTTGGGGGTCAAACAAGGAAAAGTGATGGGAATATAAGAACTTGTCGTAGATATCATCTTCTAGCCTCTCTTTCTCAAAATTCCTGATCCCATACTGAAGATTCGTGTCCCAACTACGAGTGGGAGGTATGTATTGGGTGAACAAACGCGACAGGGAGACCATTGCACAGCCTGAGGTGTAGTAGTATAACATGACGACGGAGGACCAGAAATCAACGACGGCGCTTATGGACCGAGTCAGCAGGTCTACGAGACTTAGCCGCGCTGTGAGGTTATATAGGTTCCAATCCAACAGATAGTTACTCCCCACGTGGTACAGCTGTAAACTGTAATTATCCGAGAATGACGTGGAGAAGAAGTGTGCTTAATGAATCTAGGATTCTGGAATGGGGTGAAACGTGTTGCAAGAAGCAGAGTTGATTGGATAAGTCTCGTTTCCGCCCTATGCTCCACCTAGGAGTGGCCGCAGTAGACTAATGCATCACGTATCCAGATCACATCTGGACTCTTAGCAAGTGACACTGGACGCACTTATAAATTCCCTTCCTGACGTATTGATCTGCGCTAGATCAGATCTTATGATCAGTCGGGAGACTTGGGCTAAAGGCAGCTCCTGTGGAAACTTGCGGTGGCACGGATGGGTCCCACCACAGGATCTGTATTGCAATGGGTATTTACCCAAGCGTCTTTCGAGCAGAGATTCATGAAATAGAGATCTGCACCCACAGTATCCTTCATAAGGGAACTAGGGGAGCAAACATTTTAATTTATTCAGATAGCCAAGCTTCTATCAAGGCACTCTCATTATGGAGCATCTACTCCATGATGGTTTAAGAATGCCATAATTACCTCCAACTCCTGTCTTCCCTAAACAGAGTCTTGCTATGTTGGCTACCTGGTCACTCAGGAGTGGATTAGAAATGTGAAGAATAACAATTTTAAAAAAATTGTTCAGTTGCTGGCTCATGCAGATGGTACAGACACCATTGCTTGGTACTGCCGTTTCATCGAATAAAAATATCTGCACGAAAATCATGTGCAGAATAACTTGGCCAATCAGTCCCAGAAGGCTATCGAGAAGTTAAACCCACTCGCCAAAAGAAGTCAATAGAGTAAAAGGCCATCAATAGAAAGGTGATGAGCTAGCCAAATATACTCTTGGTGAGTTTAAAGGCAAAGAATTTGGCTATTACACAACAACTGAATTCTACGAGCTGTATTGACGCAAAAAAACGGATCATTTTGGAGATTATCTCAGAACCCTAGCGTACTGAGTTTTTTTTGACCTCTGATACGCACATCAAGGTTTTGACATGTAATGAAATGTCTCAGTTGACGCAAAGATGTGCACGGGTTTGGCTGCACGAAAAACTGGTGCAATTTTTGTATCAGTTAATGGATCAATTTTGAGAAACAGAGTACAACTGACACAAATTTGGTCACGATAAAATGTGTTTTTATGCGTTTTGTATTAGTGTACACATTTGTGTGATGTTTGATCACAATTGGCACACTATTTTATATAGCTGCCATACGAAAATTGAACCTGCGCTATTTCTTTCAGGGAGACCGACCTGCGCATTGCTTGACCTTCTTATTATTGGATCATGGTTCTAATATAGCACCAAAAAACGCCATAGAGTTATTTTTGAGGTTATCCCAGGACACTGACTTGCTGGGTGTTTTTTTTTTTTATGGGAATATACCACGTGACACAATTTCAAAAATTTTGTTACCCCCTCTCGGTGACCACACGTAGTATATGTCAAGACTCTTCCATTAAGTATGATTTTTACAAAATTTTTGAAATTTACCTAAAGGATATTGACTAAACAAAATAACCTAAGCCCCTACTCACTGGACTGCTTACGTAGAATGGGTACGTTCCCTATATTAGAAACATAACCGCGCAAACGGTCTCGGAAAAATTGATGGGGCCGTTTTTTGTGGATAACATGGTGCACTCGAAACAAAATCTTAAATCAAAATTTTATTTGGATCTGGATATATAATATACGTGGTCGATTTGGACTTATGATGTGCAACATTTTTAATTTCGCCCACTATGCAATAGCCTGCATTATATCGTAAGAGCAACGAAACAACAATTGAAATCAATCATTATTTGTATTGTTTCAATTGCACCTGTTTTGGGTGGGAGCTCGGATTAACTATTGTTGATGTAGTCTGTCGCTTGACCCGCAACACGCAGCGAGGCCACAAGAACAGGTAATACCGCATTGGGTGGAATATCTCCTTGGCAATCACCCAAATACATAGATGTTGTAATATTTGGCGCATGCTGCGCTTTAATAAATGGAGTGTCAATTGCAAATTGCTTTACCCTAAATTAGGTACAGCAAATAAATGAGTTGGAAGCGTCCTGATGTTGTGGACAAGACTCTTGTATGAGTTCTTCAATTAAATTCACACTTCCGCAGTATTTTCAATTATTTACACGTTTAAAATTAAACCATTTCATTATTCACACAATTAAATGGCAACAAATGAGACTTTAAAATTCAACACATTGTGAAAATATTTAACGCGCTGTATGCAAAAACTTTTTTAACGCAGTTTTGATAGGATTAGGGGTACTCAAGATTTGTACTATGCATGCAAAAGAGGAGAATCTTTTATTCTCTCCTTGTGATCTTCTCCTAGTTTTCAGATACCGTATAGACATTTTCTACCATAGCTAAAATTTGATGAATAATGCTGTCATCTGAAATCATCTTTCATTTGCACCAATGTACGCTTTTGACCGTTACTATGTTTTCCAAAAAGCAATGTTTTTTTGAATCACCCGACATTTGGTAAAAGTGACTTGAGCTTTATTATTTGAATTTGACAATTAATACGCCATTACTTACGATGGACAGTTAACTAACTTATTAAAATAAACTAAAGAATGGTGAAAATCTTGCAGCCAAATTTACCAGCCGTACTTAAATTGTTAGTTTTATTCGTTACGTTAGTATTTGTAGAATAACCCGTCACGTCAAGAACAACTCAGAATGTTGCTTCCATAGCCTAAAATTTGATGAATACCATGTCTGTCCATTTTTCTTTGGAATACCGTATTCTACAAAGGTCATTAGACCGATGATTAATATTTTTACCAAAAAAACCATTCGATCTTAACCACTGCATCAAAATCGAGGGAAAAGTCTAAAAACTAACTAAGAAGAAAAGGAGTGCAGGCACAACTCTGAAAATTATAAAATTTAAAAAATTTTTGCCCATCTGGAATTCTGCACAACTCTGGGTGAAATATTAGTAAAAAAAAAAAACATATTTTCTATTTTTTTTTTGGAATGATGTCAAACCTGGTCGGATAGTGCTAGAGCCCGAGTATAATAAAGGGAATCCCTAAATATAGTTACATTCTTTAGATATTTTTTTATAGTTGATTTCTTTTTGATGGTTAAATTTGGAAAATATTTATGGCTGTCCGTTCAGTTTTTTTTATACTTAGATTTAACTAATGCTTTTATTACGATGCATCCCGAAAAGAGGAGTTTCAAAACAGGTTTCATAAATCAAAGCCAAAATTCAATTCCAAAATATCTTAGAACTCTGCAGTTGGCAATCATACGAACTAGAACCTCAAATATACCCATTATAGAGCATATTTCGATTTATTTATCAAAGTTTTGTCAACTGACTATTCCATCTCAATCAAAAGCTGCTGGAGCGACTATGCCTTTCTAGATTACTCAAAATTTAACACCAAACACAAATTATTTTTGGTTTTGTGTGTTTATATACTGAGGTACGAAATTTTTATATGGAGTTTGCAGCACCTTACAAACCAAAAGTATATTGCCATCCCTGTGCTCCAGCTAGGAGCGATACAACTTTCAACATGTTTTGTTTTGCAATTAGTATCAAGGAATTATAAACAAAAATATTAAAACAAGCTGAGTTCTAATCAAATAAGTAAGCAACAAAAAATGTTTTTTTGTGAGACACTTACTACCTGAAATATTATTCTTGAATATGTAAAAAAAATTTGTTCCGTTGTGATACCTATTTGCAAAGTTATAGCGCGTAAAACTAAAAGTTTGTTGGTGTCCGAATAATTTGTGTGTCCACTGTATGTACATTAGCGGATCCAAAATTTTATCAAGGGGGTTACAAATGGGCAGCTTGTACCTCTACACATAACCTGAGATTTGGAAAATTAAGCTGCTTGTCTCCATATATGAATGTACTCACAAATTTTGCTAGCCAAATTCATCAAGTGAATACCCCTAATGTAATTGTATGTAAAAAATAGTTTATTTTTTTAGTTATGCTGTTGCATCAGTTAAATCAATTTATGTGCATTTTAAATGGACTGCATGCATATATATGTATATAAATATATTAAACAAATGGACGGATAAGCATGCGTTTGTATTTAATTCACATATTTTAAAGCCACAAAAAAATTTTCAGCAATTTTGTGACAGAAAACCGCGAAAAGTTGTTTTTGTACTTGCCTTTGTAATGCGCAGTGGAATCACGTCATTATATATATATGTATGTAAATATTTTGATGTTAAAATATTAAAACGCACAACATTTATTGTCACTTTATTTGTTACACAGTGTTGTTAAAATAAACAAAAAAAAATACAGCAATGCAATTCGAAACAAATGGTGGCCTTTTTTTTTTTTATTTTATATTACAACACTATTAAAGAACAAAGTTGCATTAATAATTTGGCAAGCAAACATTTTGAAAAATAAGTTACCAAAGCAGCGTCATAATGCACTTGTATTTTATGTACGTTATATACTTTTCAATCAATTATATATTAAACAGCGATTCCTATGTATGTTTACAACTTACTTAAATTTCTAACAAAAATGCACTAATAACTAAAATTTAAAATTTTTGCCGCGTTAAACAGCATTTGGAACTGGTTCAGCACGTCGATAGCAATCGATAAATCGATAGCTCTAGTTCGCCCGCAAACAACACTCAACTGCGCTAGTTGCACAGCACTGTTTGTTTTGAGGGCGTAGTTCCAACAAGTGCAAAGCAGCATTAATTTGTATTACTAATCCGCGTAGCTTATTGCTAACGCTCTTGAATCTCATTTCTAATTTAGTTTATTAATTAAGAAAAAAGTGTTTGTTTTTATTTGCTATTATTTACTATAAAGCGCTCAGCCAAGCGCAAGTGCGCTTTTATAACAAACAAACAAAAAAAACTTGACAACGCCCGCAACACGCTGAGTGCTGCTGTAGCATGTTTCCCAAAACAATTTTGGGGCGCAGCTACCTGCTTTTTATGCTGGTGCTCGCCGTGGGCGTGTTCGCGCAACATGAGTGGCAAGCTCGGGACGCGTTTGATGAAATAAAAAGACAATTTGATAAGGTTAATGCGGACAACTGCCCCATACAACATCATGCGGATTTGTTTATGCCCGAGGACTCGGTCTCGCATAAACCGGACATCAAGGAAATCAATGTGAATCCTGTGTTTCCCAATCGCACAGCGCTTTTACATTTGCAGAACATGGCCTTGAGTCGTAGTTTCTTTTGGAGTTATATACTGCAATCGCGTTTTATAAGACCTGCTATTAATGACACCTACGATCCGGGCATGATGTATTACTTTTTGTCCACGGTTGCCGACGTGTCTGCTAATCCCTCTATCAACGCTTCAGCTGTGTACTTTTCACCAAATAGCTCTTATTCTTCGTCTTATCGTGGTTTTTTTAATAAAACGTTTCCACGCTTTGGACCACGCACTTTTCGTCTGGATGATTTCAATGATCCCATACATTTGCAAAAGATATCCACATGGAACACTTTTGATGTGCAAGATTTGGGCGCACATCATCCGGACTCCATTTCTAAGGATTATACGCACGATTATTACAAAATAAATGAATGGTATCGCGCATGGCTGCCGGATAATGTCGAAGGACGGCATGACACCAAGATAACCTATCAGGTTGAGATACGCTACGCGAATAATACAAATGAAACGTTTACATTCCATGGACCGCCGGGTTCTGAAGAAAACCCTGGACCCATTAAATTCACACGACCTTATTTTGACTGTGGACGCTCCAATAAGTGGCTTGTTGCTGCTGTTGTGCCCATAGCTGACATATATCCGCGCCACACACAGTTCCGGCACATTGAATATCCCAAGTATTTAGCATTAACTTTTTGAATTATGAAACTTTAATAATTTTACTATTTGTGCAACAGATACACTGCCGTCTCGGTGCTGGAAATGGACTTTGAGCGCATAGACATAAATCAGTGTCCGAAGGGCGAGGGCAACAAAGGTCCGAATCATTATGCGGACACGGCGCGTTGTAAAAAGGAAACTACAGAGTGCGAGCCGTTACATGGCTGGGGCTTTAGGCGGGGCGGCTATCAATGTCGTTGTAAGCCCGGCTTTCGACTGCCGAATACAGTAAGGCGACCCTATTTAGGAGAAATAGTGGAACGCGCCTCAGCGGAAGAGTACTACAATGAATACAATTGCATGAGCATAGGCTGTAAGTGATTTATGACTTAATTACAGCAACAGCAACTAATGAACTTGCTTTAAAGGGATACAAAAGCTGCCGATACTGTGGGAGAAGGCACCGTATCACGTGCGCGAAAGATATTTGGATTTGCATCCTGAGTATCGTAACTCTACCAGCGGCTCGCGTGCGCTGCATGCAGAAAATCTAAACATAGATGAAGCGCTGAAGTTCATACGCGGCGTAACCTATCGCACATGCAAAAAGTAAGTATGCAGTTGAAAGTCTTAATATGCTTGGTAATGCATCATCTATGTCATTTTACAGCTTCCATCCACAAGATTTGATACTACGCGGCGATGTCAGTTTTGGCGCCAAGGAACAATTTGAAAATGAAGCCAAAATGGCTGTGCGTCTGGCCAACTTTATCAGCGCTTTTCTGCAGGTAATCATCAGATGATGTTGCTATGAGAGCTGTTTTAGTTCTCAGCCCGAATATGTTTCACGGTAGCCATATGAAATGAAAAGTAATAATTGATAACCCGACACCTATTAAGCTGCTTCGACAACAACGTACAGAGTAGTGTCTGTAGTTGGCACAAACTCTTGAAAACTTCTCAAGTGTAAATTATAATTTTCCACGCGTAATTCAACTTCCTCGAATTTCCTGCAATGCCAGTTTGCACAACCGTCGCAAAAGCGCACAAAATTAAATATTCAGTGTCAAACCATTACCAAATGCTAAATTCATTAGTTTGAGCGCAAAAGACACGAAAAACGAGTTCACCATAGCCACCACATGGCATCGTCTTCATTAAAGAGACTCTTTGCTGGCGTCCTTAAAGCTTTGTTGCTGCCGTTTCCTCTCTGTCTATATTTGCACAAGTTGTTAGCATGCAAATGCAAACATTCCCTAGGCGTATTTCTTCTATACATGTTGTATTATGTGCTTTATGCTAAAACCTGCAATAGTTAAGCCTTTAAATCAACACAAGTTAGCTCCAAAAAAAAAAGTAGATACCAAAACGCTTTCTTAACTAAACTCTAAACTTACTGCACACTGCCAGGTTTCCGATCCCAACGAAGTCTATTCGGGCAAACGTGTGCCCGACAAACCGCTTACTGAAGATCAAATGATTGGCGAGACATTGGCTATTGTAATGGGCGACAGCAAGGTCTGGTCGGCCACTACGCTCTGGGAGCGCAATAAGTTTACCAACCGCACCTACTTTGCACCCTATGCTTATAAGACCGATCTGAACACGCGCAAGTTCAAGGTGGAGGATATAGCGCGCGTGAACAAAACACACGAGCTCTACACGGAGAAAAAGTACTTCAAGTTCCTCAAACAACGCTGGAACACCAATTTTGACGACCTAGCGACCTACTACATGAAAATCAAGATACGTCACAACGAGACAGGTGAATACCAGCAAAAGTATGAGCACTACCCGAACTTCTATCGTGCGGCCAGTCTCAATCACGGCTACTGGACCCAACCGGAATTCGACTGCAAGGGCTATGTGAAAAAGTGGCTCATTACCTATGCCGTGCCCTTCTTTGGCTGGGATAGCCTTAAAGTGAAACTGGAATTCAAGTGAGTTGCAAAAAAAATAGGGTGAATTTAAAATGGGCTGGGGCGCCGCTGGTCGGGCCGGTCCGCTGCGTGCCACATGGCCCATCCTCAGCTTAACCTTCTTTAAGGGCTTGCTGGTTGGATTGCTTCTATTCTAATGCAAATGTTTTGGTGTAGTTTCTATTATTTGACTGTCTAATTTTCAAGTGTTGACATGGCACCCAACTTATGACTTGTGTCGTTGTCTTTTTGACTCCAGTCCATTGTCATGTTAATGCTAGCAATTAAATTGACTAATTTGTGTGTTTTATTTTTTTGCACAGGGGTGTCGTCGCTGTATCCATGGATATGCTGCAACTGGATATTAATCAGTGCCCCGATTGGTACTACGAGCCAAATGCCTACAAGGATACACATAAATGCGATGAGAAGACCTCATATGTAAGTGGAGCGTAAGAGTTTTGCACGAGTGAAGCCAACATGTAGTAGCTTTAGTCGGGGACAGACAAAATCCAATAGTCAAATTGTGAGGAACTACATTGTTCCCTTAGGTAGAAATTTGAACTTTTCTGCTAAACTTAATTATATATAAAAACGTAGCCTAGAGTCTAATAGGCCAGGTTTCTGGCTTTTGAAGTGAATTTAATACTTTTTTAAAGCTGCTTTTAATTTATATGGAATGAATTTGAAATTTTTGCTAAATGCATAAACTTATTTCTAAAAAGCTTTTCAAAATCGTAAGTAATGTCAGTATATTGAAGTTACAAATTGGGTACTTAGATTTAATTATTTAATTTTAATGTAAATCGAACTGATAAACTGGGAATCTAATTGCTTTGAAAAAATAGCGTTTAAGGTACGATTAGCACAAAACTGACTTTAATCGTGGAAGACTCTTATATACTTTTGCATATTTCTTAACACTTATACTAAACAAAACTCTTTTTACAGTGCGTGCCTATTATGGGTCGTGGCTATGAAACTGGCGGCTACAAATGCGAATGCCTACAGGGCTACGAGTATCCCTTTGAGGATTTGATAACCTACTACGATGGTCAACTTGTAGAGGCTGAGTATCAGAACATTGTAGTCGATAAGGAGACGCGTTATGACATGTTCAAGTGTCGCTTGGCTGGAGCTGCCAGTCTGCAATCAGCTTTAGGACTAATCATATCGTTGATTGGTCTAACACTAACGCTGCTTTATAGATTTAGTTGAGTTAATCGTTGTCATAGTAACACGCCAAATAACTCTTAACTTCCGTCCAAACCGAAACTCACAAAAGACAACAGAAAAAAAAACCTTTAGCACAAAATTGACACCCAAAAACAAAACGCGTTACAAAAACACAAAAAAAAAAAGGAGCACAAAAAAAGTAGCAGCCACCAAAGCAGCAGGCAGAGCGTTCTCTACGCACCTTTGAACATTGTCATCATTTATCTCCAAGGCGATTAAGTTGTAGACATAATCTATTACAATGAATCTAGTTATTTGTCATTTTTATCAAAAGCAAGAGAGCTGCTCAGCGGCAAAAAAGCGCAAACAGCCGCGCCTACTGCGCTCAGATTACGGAAGTGCCAAGACGCTGTTGTCGTAGCAGTCGCTGTCGACGCTGCTGCCACGGCCACTGCTGCTGCGGCAGTTGTCGCTAATGTGCGTGAAGTTCCACAGCTGTGTATGTGTGTGTGTCTGATGCTGCTGCGCGACGCTGCAAAGCGACGCGACAAAGCACAGCAACCACATACGGCTACTGCAAACCTGTTAACATCAAAACCCAGTTAGGAGCTGCTGCTGCTGCTGCCACACTCGATCATCGAGTCGTCTTCCTGGTACCTATACATACCTACACCCATCATATCCAAGGCCCAAGTACAGCAGGCGAGGGTTGTTTGTACCCTTTTTTTTTTTTTTTGGCTAGCTTGCTTGGCTTTTCTTGGGTTGAGCTTGAGCCTCTGCCTTATAGATAGTAGCCAGCCGGTAGGCAAAAAACAACGCCTGGTGTTTTTCTTATATTAAATCGTCGATGTCCGTTTTTTTGCATGAATTAAATATGCCGGCGTATATATATATACGTTTTTTTTAGCCTTGATTATCATATGCGCTTGAATTTTTATTATCTGCCGCGGCGTTCTGTACCCTGAGAACTTTTTCTTTAACGCCACAGGAACCAGTTTATCAGCCACTTGGTCTTGGTATTGATATTGGACTTGGTCTCCTGCCAGGGCAAAAAAACAAGCGCTTTTTCATTAAAAAAGCGTCGCAGGACTTTGGCGTATCAAAAAAAAAAAAAAAGTAATTCTATGAAAAAATATTTTCACACATTTTTCATAGTCAGGCGGCGGCAGCGGCGCAGCAGCAGCGACAGAACAGCGCTTAGACATGCCAGTGGGCAGTGACTGATGTTGTGCTCGGGCAACTCCTCCAGTTGTGTTCTTGAGCCTATACAGCACAGTCCAGCTATAAACAGCCTTCTTTTGAATGGGTTATGAACTCTTATGGAGATCCTAGGGCTAGCCAGTAACGGGTTCATATGCGCTGAAGGTTATTGAGAGAGCAGTAATCGATTTTGATATGCAGCATTCTTTAGAGCGGACCAAATATAATAGCCAACTTAAAGTTTAGAGGCAAGAGAAAGTATGCATATGAAGATTATAGTAGAACTGTCCAGAGATTTCTGAGAAACAACCATATACAAGAGAAATGAATTTTTGTAAGCTTAAAGTTGAATATGGCTTGATTAGATTTAGGAATGCATTTATGTCCGTTTGGTTGTCATGTTGCCTTTGTAAAGAACTAAATGAAATATGTAATTGTGCCTTGAATTGTTTACTATGGGCTTAAACCATAAAGTACTAAATGAAAGCATTTTCAATCTAGTTCGTAAATATATAATTGATTACAGTCGATATCTCCTTTGTACCTAGAATGTAAAGCAAATCTGTCCGTTTATGCCACTAAGTTTTGACTCCATAGCAGTGTTTAAATTTGTTATTGCCTATAGTGACCTACCTACCGTTTCAAGTTTGAACTAATTGCCAACATACAAGATCTATTCGTGGATTCCTAGAAGCCTGTTATAGTAAGGCCTCTGGAGGAGTATCGACTTTTGGCAACTATTGTTTGACATATAATATGGGATGGTTATAAGGTTATGACTTGCTCTGAGATGGTTTGTGCTTCGTATGTCCTGATAGTTTGTCATCTAAGTGTTACTTAAAATGTGCGTTTTGTTTTTGGGTTAGCAACCAGCTATTTGTTCAATTTTATTCCATTTTTATCATTATATATATTCAAAAGCGTTTTTAGCCACAGTACAAAATCAATATATCATGCAATTTGTGCCTTAGAATAAATGAAAAGTTTATGCTCGAATATGTGTACACCAGAGACTATATGACTATATGTCCGTCCATAACGTAGTCTTTTTTTATACTAACTACTGTAATTTGTATTGTTAATGTTAAGTGCCTTAAAAGAAATGTATCATCATTTTTATATAAACATTTTATGTAGCGTAATGAAACTCAAATATGTATAGAACTTTATGCATAAAAACATATCCAAATGTTCAAGATATGTTTTTACTCAAACTATTGTATTGTCATACAAAAAACTTTTATATAAAGTTGTTCAAATACATTATTGAAACAAAAACAGAATAGAACTAATGTTGATTGGAAAATAGGTTAAGAATATTAAGAAGTCCAACATATTTAGTTGCGTAAATATTGTAGCCAGTTCTATGTAATATCATAAAATGTATAGATCTTTAGCTTTTCATATTGTAATATGTATTTAATTATGCTTGTATTATGGTCTTGACTTTAAGAAGAGCAAGTTTCTTTTGGAATTCAAGCGCAGGACACGCACGGTTGTGTGGTCATTATGACCAAAAATCTGTTCCAAGAGAATTTTAATTGTCCAGCAATACGTTTTAGTGTTTGAGCAGATATGGTTGGATAGGTATCTATCCAAAATCACCACAAAATTAGATAAGGGGCCCTTTACGCTATGGTGCTGCATTTTCGAGCAGAAATCACAAGCCTTATAATATATTAGTTCTTTGATAATTGTACAACATCATCATCATCAATTCCTATATCTTCAACTGGCAGTATAGTGTCTCATAACATAACTTACAATATATATAAATATTATTAACGCTCTTAGGTAGATCATTTGGCTGTATAAAGTCCCTCACTATCTCTATTTTGCCCGAGATCCTATGTAATACAATAATTTGACTCATAAGCGCAAATCTTGGAGGATTTCACAAAAACAGTTTCTTTACTTTAGCATTAAAGCATATTTGGCCCGAATATCTTTGAATGTTATATGAAAGTTAGAGCAAAGAAATTTGGAAAGCATTCCGGAAGAACAAAGTGCATATTGTTTTTAGTTAATGTTACAATTTATTTATACACAAAAAAAAAATAATCGGCAGTACTCCCTAAAACGAAACTTCATATTTATTGGGACTCCATTTGAAACCACATGTTTGAAGCTCCCAATTTCACAAAAACGAATTTTTTATGTGGCTTAAATTCGACTACTTTGTTGCAAGAGAAATTAAAAAGAATTATCGAATCAGGTATAAAAGTCGATGCATTTACAATTTTTTTATTATTATATATTATATTATATTATTATTATAGATTGGACAATCAGCAAACTTCCGAGTCTGTGACATACCAGAGCTCTGGTTGAAAGCAATGCATTTTCCTGTATGGGGCTGCACAGCCTGGGCTGCGCCAAGACGTTTCTTGGATAATATACGACATCGTCGTCGTGGCTATCAAAGCATTCGTGTAACCACTGGAACCAAAGCAAGCCATTAAAGAAATCCCAGCCAATCGCATCAATCAAGCGACTCAAACCAATATGGAGAAGGACTTGCTGCTTGCGGAAGTGCCAACCGATGTCAAATATCGTAAGCCATAAGCGTCGTGTTTATATGGATGATTAGATAAGGCGATATGTGCAACAGATTATGTATTCTAAAATGAAATTTTTTAGAGAGTCGACTCATCAAGGCACGATCTGTATTTGGTAGACTATAACGCATATGGAGAAAGCGGCAAATAAGCAGTAAAACTAAGCTGAAGATCTGCAATGCGTACGTCAAACTCATACTGCTGTACGGCAGTGAAACATGGGTGATCTCACAAAGAATGACGCAAAAACTGCCTGCGGTATATTCTGCCCAAGCAGGATATCCAACACAGACCTCTGGCTTTATGCAAATGAGCTTCCAAGCTCAGTTACAAATTAGAAGACGAAAATGGATGTGAATTAGCCATGCACTAAGAAAAGAACAATACAGCACAGTCAGAAGGGCTTTGGAATGGTAGCCCCAAGTAAACAGGCCGACCAAAATAAAGCTGGCACAGCACTCCAAAGAATTGTTCCTAAAACAACATCAGATGGGACACTGTACAACAAACTGCGCCAATTATAGTCAGATGGAGGCTCTTGTAGAGGCCCTAAGCTCCCAAAAGGAGTAATTAAGAGAAAACAATTTTTATTTAAAGGCCCATTTGGGATTTTTTTTTTTTCGTGCAAAATTTTTGCATGCTGCGTATGGGCCTTATTTATTGATAGTTATTATTAACTATTTATTTTCTGAATCTGGCCAATTATCGGATTGAACGAAAACATACGATTACTGAAACCAATGCAAGAGAAAGAAATACTAAGCTGGAAGACTCTTTTAGAGGCCCTAAACTACCAAGAGGAGTAGGTAGTTTAGGGCGGCAGTTGGGACTTAGCATCCCAACTCACTTAGGCCAAGAACAGGCCCATTATGATACCGATAAAGGGAGTACGTGATATGGATAATAGGCAGGAAAAATTAGCGGAATAGAAAGTGGAAAGTGCAGGACCATGGCTTTACGTGGGATTCGAACCCACAAACTCTGGGATGATAGTCTAGTACACTGCCGCTAGGCTATCGAGGCCGCCACCAAGAGGAGTAACAAAGGGAGAAAAAAACAGTTCCGAATCAATCCAAAAAATAACAAGCACAAGTCAAAATAAATTTTTTGCATACGCTCACGTATGGTTCACGTCTTGCATAAAAAATTTCCCTTGTAAGACGTGTAGCATAGTCGCGGGTAATTTCAAACGAAAGCTGTAGAGGGAAATATGTGCAGCTAGCGAGAGCAAAAAATGTCGAAACGTGAGCACGCAAAAACGAAAACGTACAAAATTTTACGCTTTAGTAGGCTTTGAAAATTATTTCAAAGTGCAGAAAAAAAATGTCACAAAACACAAATTGATACAATTTGCTGAAAAAATTTTACACTTTCGCTTACCTAATTTGTTCATCTTGTTGCTGGGAGCTTTCCTAATGTTTGTTTTGTATGTTCCCAACGTCTGGTCTGTAGATTTCGTCAATGGTAATAACTGCGTATTCGAAACTCGCTTGAAATTTATCTTTTCTTGTTTTTGCTTACGAACCAATGCACAAATCAAACCAAATTGCAATGTTTTTTGTTTTAGGATTTAATGCAAATTTTATCAAAAAAAAAAAAACGAAAACCAACAAAACGCAAAAGATCTTGAGGTACCAAAAATGTATGCACGGCGCTTGTCGAAAAAGCCGAGCAACGCACTGCGCTCTAGTTCTTCGATTTTTTTTTTTCACGATATACACTCACAATGTTTATTTTTTTAAGCGTTTAATATGCGCGCACGACTTTTTTTTGGTAAAAAGAAATATTTCGTTATTTTGGGCTAAAAATAATTCTGATCCTTTTAGAATTTAAACAAATTTTAAATTGGGTTAAGCTCGAACGGTAGTTGTTTTTATACTGAGAAATTTCCCAATGTCTCAGTGGAATGTTTATTTTTGACAAATTGACAGTTAATATGTGGCCTACTTAAAGCAAGTAGTGTTGGTTAACTAATGAGCATTTGACGAAATTAGTGCTGCAAAACGCAGCTAAGTAAAAATAATGTAATTGGAGCCGACAACTTAGGTACTTTACAAAAAGGCTTAAAAATTACCATTGGGTATGAAATCGTTCTTTAGTATGGATGGGTAGGGCGGGACAAGTGATTTCAGTAGGCATTAGGTAATGGCCAGTACTTAACTTGCTTTTTACTTCTTCATTTCTATCTTATTAATAAAGGTCATAGGCGGTAGGCAATCGCCACCAACCCGTTTACCAGTAGACAACGGTATCACTACTTACGCTGTTGTACACTAGTAGGCAGCTTAGTAGTTGCCAGCAGACAGCGTATTTTATTCCTACTGAATTAAATAAAAATTTAAAACACACATATGCTGTGAGGAGGCGAATTGCTACCTCACAACACATTTTCCTAAAATCTCTACAGGGTAGTTGTTGAGAGAGAGTAGCGAAGAAAACGCGCGTTTTCACTCTCAACAACACCGACTTACGTATAACGGCCTCAGAGTTGGCGCGCTACTGATGCATTTGTATAGGCGTATACGTAAGAGTGTAGAGTAGGTGAAAGGGATATTTTAGGATACGGCGGACTCTGTTATATCTATCAGGATCTAGATAAATAGAGTGCCGTTTATATTTCATTAGTATAAGTTGGGCGGGAATTTATGGATTTGGCGGCGATCGATGCCTATATAAGGCGATCAGCTGCCAAATCAGCAGTTAGTTTTCGGTCGAAGAGTCAGTGTGAGTGTAGCTCAGCGAAGATCCCAGTTAAAAGTGAGAGAAATAAACTCATTAAGTGACTGAAATTTGGACGACGACAGGTGACGAGAGCCGGAGAGAGAATACCTATACCAGGGAGAACGTCATTAGGCGACAGAAACAACGCCTGGTCGAGTGGTACGCGGCGTTGGGCAACGTGGTGGCGCCCGGACTACTTGTGAGCGGTACCGTCGAGGCAGGCAATGGTCAAATCCGAGGGATTGGCATTGATGCGCTCGGGTCGGCCCAGATACAGTAGCGGGAGGCCGACTATCGTAGACCCAAGGTTAGCGGATACCCAGACAGTGCGATAATCTGGCCGGTGAACGCCTTGGGTGAAAAGGTAGGCCAGAGAAAACCGGTGAGTCTGTAGTCATAGTTCGTCGTATTAAGACCATAAACTGTTTAGTGGTCGAGAAACTGCGGCCCTATAAGTATGACAAGAATATATGTATACGTGCAATAAGCCGAGAAAGGCGAATAATAAAGACAATAAGTACAAAACTAAAACACGACCGGCGTTCTCAATTTTATTACAGAGTCTCAGCGAATATAAATTCGTTGTGACATTTACCCTGGACATAGCTGAGCTATCCCAGACGTTGTTCCGGCCAAAACCGGAGGTCGTTACAATGCATACATATATTTGTACTTATTGACATATTATATTTATACCCTGTATGGTACAAAGGGTATATTAAGTTTGTGAAAGCCGAAAATGTATGTAACATACAGAAGGAGAAGTCGGAGACCCCCCAAAGTTACCTAAAACATGATAAGGGTGACTAGAAAAGTCGATATACCCATGTCCGTCTGTCCGTATGAACGCCTAGATCACAGAGAGGGTAAGAGCTAGAGCAACCAAACTTTCAGATTAGATCCCTTATTATTATTATTATTTTATTTTTTTGATATCGGGGTTACATTATATAGCTCCCATTGTGTTTCAGAGGTCCTCGAAAAAAATAAAAAATTGTATATGGATATTTCGTTTGTTTATAAAGATATTGTAACCATTCGGAAGTTTTTTGGAGATCTTCAACACTGTACCAAATTTGATCGAAATCGGTTGATTATATTATACAGCTCTCATAGGGCAGATCGGTCATAAAAACGTTTTTTGCACTAAATTCGTTGTGTTTCGTTTGTTTATGCAATTATCGTTACCAAAATTGCCACTCGGAAGTTTTTTATAGCTCCCAAACGCTGAACCAAATTTGATCAAATTCGGTTGACTATATCATATAGCTCCCATGGGGCATATCGGTCAAATTTGGCAATCAATTGTCTTTTAGAGTGCTTAAGCAATACATCGGACTTAATTGCAATTAGTGGTACAGGGAATCCCAAAATCGTCCGCGCCCGACTTTTACGTCCATCTTTTTATATTATTTATTTATTTTTGTTTAATTATTTATTTAGGAACTACTTTCAGCCATGCTCATGACTTTACGTTTGCTTAAGGCTGGAGGTCCTTTCTAAGATGTACTTCGGACAGCCCTGCTCCATTTTCAATTGCAACTGATATTATAAAAGTTTATTTAAAGCGCTGAAAAAATCCGCGCGTACACAGAGTGCTGATACGCGCTTACATGAAATAAAATTATCGGCGCAAAAAAGTCAAACACACTGTGGTCTATGAGAGCGCGTACAGAGCGTGCATAAGCTGAAGCTGAAATTGGCATACAAAAAAATCATGCGGCTGACCGCGCTGATAAGTTCATGTCATGCCAGCGCTCTGTGTACGCGCGGCCTTGGACTGCTTTTGTTTCCTTGCAAGCTTGACGGCGGTCCAATCGAAAATAAACAAAATTCCAGAACATTCAGGAATTGTCATACATTTGTATGTGTTGATTATAGTCGCGACGATATCCCAAATGGGATTTTTTTTTTATATAAAGTTTTGTCATTCCGCGCGAAATTTTTCGAACTGCGTATGGGCCTTTAAGAAAAGCAGGCGAATTGCTTTTTTTTCTTCTTTAAAGGGGTATATGCGGAATAACAAAACTTCATATAAAAAAAAAAAAGATCCCATTTGGGATATCCATTTAGGATTATTTTTGTATAGGGCTTTCCAACAAGAGGTGTTATTTTGAATCACCCGGTATTTCGGTAGCTGTCACTTTTGGAGCTTTTATTCTTTGACATTTGACAACATACATTTGACGCATTGAAATTATTAAAATTCACTACAAAAATGGTGAAAATCTTGCTGTCACAGTTCGCAAAACTAAAGCATTTTTGGGTCGTCGTGAAGCACCTTGTCGGACCGCAATACAGAAATTGGTGGAAAAATTCGAGCTGTTGGGACAAGTTAGTGATGTGAAGAATAAAACCCGTGCACGTCGCTCAAGAACAACTGAGAATATTGCTGCTGTAGCCCAAAGTGTTGAAGAAAACCCAGTTTTGTCCATTCCTCGTCGTTCTTTGGAATTGGGCATTCCACAAACGTCATTACACTGTATTTTGCATAAAGACTTGGGTCTTAAGGCTTATAAAGTTCAGTTAACACAAGAATTCAAGCCGGTCTATCATTAACAACGTCGTGTCTTTGCTGATTGGGTCCTTGAAATGCATGAAAATTATCCGGAATTCCATCGAAAAATCATCTTGACTGAGGAGGCCCGTTTCCACCTACGTCAACAAGCAAAATGGTCGCATCTGGGGCTTGTTGAGAAGCCTCTCCATCCTCAACGTGTGACTGTTTGGTGCGGTTTATTGTCCGGCGGGGTAATTGGACCTTACTTTTTCGACAATGAGGTTGGATCAACAGTTACGGTGAATGGATTGCGCTATCGAGAGATGATTAATGATTTTTTATGGTCGCAGTTGGATGGTATTGATCTGGACAACGTTCACTTTCAACCAGACGGCGCTACATGCCACACAATCAACGAAACCATTGCTCTTTTACGGGAAAAGTTTCCGGACCGTGTTATGTCTCGAAGAGGTGATCACAATTGGCCACCGATATCTTGTGATTTAACACCTTGCGACTTCTTCCCTTGGGGCCACGTGAAAAATATGGTCTACGCCAACAGCCCAGCGTCGATTCAAGACCTCAAAGATAGAATTCGTGAGGCTATCGAGAACATAGGGCAGCCACTTAGCGATTTGGTTGTGGAAAATTTCATGAAAAGGATATGGTCCTGTAAGCGTGGTCGTGATGGCCATTTGGCTGATGTTGTTTTTCATTATTAACGGCATACCTTCCTCTTTATTATGAAATAAACATCCGATCATTTATTTCAAAAAATGGCATTTTCTTTGTATACCAAAATAACACCCATTATGAAATTTTGTCATTCCGCGCGAAATTTTTCAAACTGCGTATAGGCCTTAAGGCTCACTTGAGATATACCATTTGGGATTTTTTTATATATGGTTTTGTCATTCCGTGCGAAATTTTTTTGCATTCTGCTTATACGCCTTTATTCGCTTTGCGTTTGTTCGGCATGTTTCGTTCGTCGATCAATTAGCTCGCGCATTACCAGGGGCTTGCACAGTAGCTAGCTACAAGTGACAAACGATGTAAGTACTTGCTGGAGGACAATAGCCACCACGCGTGTTAGAGGGCAACGCAAGCTGTTTAGGAACATGAATCTTAGAGTTAGAGTAATACACTCGCGTAAAATGGTTTTTGAATAATTTATTTCATTGAATGCTTTTCATATTCGTACAACTGAATACTTTTCTAGTTACACAATGGCTCTCATTTAGTTTGTTTTTTTTTGTGTTCTGGGTAGGTATATACATATAATTGGTTGGTTATCAAACATTATAAACTATCACAAATTAATTATTGGATGTGCCTACTCAACTTAATACATAAGTCTGCAGTTGTAAATTTTAGCGCTTAGCTCTTAACGAGCTAATTACCATCTTATATACAACTGCTTAATACAATACAACAATTTTCGGATCTTTTGTTTTTTCATTTCGATGCTACAATACAACAATAGTGTTACATACATATACAACTTTTACATAAATTACCATACAATACACAAATATTCAAAAAAATATTCTAATTTTTGTTTGGTTTTGGAATGTTCTATCAGTTCACTCTCAAAAAACATATCTAAAAAAATGAACATATTGCAACTATAAGTATACACATAAAAGAACATCCTTTGGATAATTTTTGGTGAGAGCTATTTGCGTTTAAAAAAAAAAACGCAACTCAGAATTCTAATTACTAAATTGAGCTTAAAATTTAATGGGTCGTATTTTTATTGGTTTTTTATTTTTGCTAAATTTATGGTGACGCCTATAAACCATAGAGTATTTATGTAAAGTATTTTTGTTTTTAAAATTTATTTCAAGATTTTGTGTACTTCTTAGTGTGTACTTTTAAAGTAAGTTTTAATATTAACCTCTTTTAATTTCTATAATTGCTGAAAACAATTGGCTTCGATTTTAGATTTTGTAAAATTTTTTATATTTTGTTGAGTGGTGTCCACCTTGAGATCTGCAGTTCAGTCATATGGTTTAACACTATGCAACAAAATTTTTTTTTGTTGAAAAAATTTTGGGTACTCATTTATTTCTGATTTCCGTTTCTAGATTTTTCCGTTTTAAGATTTTCTGTAACTAACGTTTTATAATACACATTAGAGTATTGAAACACCTCAGTGGAGATTAGACTAGAAGTTTTCAGTATTTACAACGCAACTTTGGTGACGGGTTAAAGAATCTTTAAAGTCCTTTACTTTTTGGAATACACAAAGAATTTTCATATTGAATGCGGTGTACATGACAAAAAAATACTACCCTTTAATAAATTTAAAAAATACTACAAAAAAATACTAAAACATGTAAAACGATAATTACACAGGCCAACATGGTTTAGTTGTTGGGAAGCTATGGGTCATTTCCGAAGTAATTTGCTGCGTAAAAAATATTTACAAACTGATTGTTGTTATTGAAGAAAATTTAAAAAGTTTTCAACCCATTTTAATAAAATAGCTTGTATAGAATAAAGATTTTTTTATATGAAGTTTTGTCATGCCGTGCGAAATTTTTCATTCTGCGTATAGGCCTTTACCTTTGGGTACAAGCCGTGGCGGATATACGAGGGTGATTCTTTGGTGCGGACTCCTCCCAAAAGTTAAAAAAATTGTTTGATAGTTTTTTGCGACCTCTGATATATATACACTTCGAAGTGAAAAATTCCCCCTATGACCAAATCCTGTTTCCGCGCCTAGGTACAAGGAATAATAACACAGGCCTACAAATACCGAGGTCATGTCAGTTGTTGGTTCGCTATGGGTCATTTGCGAAGTAATTTGCTGCGTAGAATACGAATCCGGGGCCAGAATTGGCCCATCATGTCAGGATCTTGAGATATTTGAGGTTATGTACCCGAAAAACGGTCTTTTTTCAAATATCTCAAAATCCTGACATGATGGGCCAATTCTGACCCCGGATTCGGATTCTACGCAGCAAATTACTTCGCAAATGATCCTTAGCTTTACAGCAACTGACATGACCACGGTATTTGTAGACCAGTGAAATGCTAATACCGTCGAAGGGATATACTGCGTAACTTTGAATAGCCATAACTTTACGAAAAAAAATAGTTAATGATCGCTTGAACTTTTACATAAAAAGGGTAAGAGTGGTACTAAATGTTGTAACTGGAGTGACAGACCGCAAAAATTATTTGCACCATGTACACAACCTCAAAAGTAGGAAAAAACGCCGTTTTTCGGGTAAATAACCTCAAATATCTCAAAATCCTGACGTGATAGGCCAAATCTGGCCCCGGATTCGGATTCTACGGAGCAAATTACTTCGCAAATTACCCATAGCTAACCAACAACTGACATGACCCCGGCATTATTAGGCCTGTATTATTATTCCTTGTACCTAGGCGAGGAAACAGGTTTTGGTCATAGGGGGGATTTTTCACTTCGAAGTGTATATATATCAGAGGTCGCAAAAAACTAACACACAATTTTTTTAACTTTTGGGAGGAGTCCGCACCCAAGAATCCCCCTCGTATATCCGCCATGGCTTGTACCCAAAGGTAAACCCCTATACGCAGAATGAAAAATTTCGCACGGCATGACAAAACTTCATATAAAAAAAGAATCCCATTTGGGATATCCCAAATCTCTGTTCTATACAAGCTATTTTATTAAAATGGGTTGAAAACTTTTAAATTTTCTGCAATAACAACAATCTGTTTGTAAATATTTTTGGATATAAAGATACAGTCACTAAAATCGGTTCGTACACTCATGTGGATTTTAGTATTTCTTAATGTTGCTGTAGACAGCACATTTTCGTATCTAAGCGCGATGAAAGTTGAAAAGTTTTAAAATCTAATTCAAACATTAACTTTAACGTTTTTAAGAGTTTAGAAAGAAAGAAAAATACCAAAAATTACTTTTCTCAAAAATTTCCCTAAATTGCTGTATTATGTAAAAATTTTAAATTTTATATAAATAATCAAATTATTCTTTCCAGCCTAAGCGCATCAAAATCGGAAGAAAACTATCGGAATTAAAGTCACAATATCCCCTAAATTTCAAAATTTTAGAAGGAAAAAAAAATATCAAAAAAACGTTTTTTCTCAAAAGTTTCAAAAAACTTTTTTTTCGCGAAGAAATTTCAAACTTTTCGTAAATATCTCATTTCCAGACTAAACGCGATGAAAACCGAGGAAGGATGACTGCGGTAACTGAATTCCCATATTTACCCAAAAAATTTTAATTAAAATTAAAAAAATTTATAAAGATTGAATTGGATAAAATCGATCGGAATTTAAGTCGCACTATCCACTAAAGTTCAAAAAACTTAGAAAGTAAAAAAAATATCAAAAAATAGTTTTTTCTCAAAACTATTTTTTCGCGAAGAAATTTTCCAGTTTTTTTTAAATAGCTCATTTCCAGACTAAACGCGATGAAAAATAAGGGAGGATGATTGCGGCAACTAAATTTTTATATTTACTTTAAAAATTTAAATTTAAAAATAAGATAATTTAAATAGATACAGTCAAAAGGCAAAATTTTGTTAATTGCACAAAAGTATCTCTAACTGAGTTTAAAAAAAATATTGAAAAATATGGAAGCTCTTCTGAAAATATCGCAAAATTTGAAAATAACGAAAATTCATAAATTTATTTTCTTTGTTCAAAAATGGTATAAAAAGTTTTTCAAACATTTCGGTAGCCCTACGCAAAAATATGCAAGTCTAATATAAAATTTTTTTAAATTTTTGAGAAAGCATTCCCACTTCTTCGTAAACGATTCTACTTTTTTTTTTATCAAATCTTTTCAAGTAGAAATTAATAATGAAATGCTCGTTTGCAGCCTAAGCCTGTCAAAATCGTATAAAAACTGTGCGAATTTAATTTTCACATTAACTCGAAATTCAAAATCGTATAAAAACTGTGAGAATTTAATTTCCACATTAACTCAAAATTTAATAATTTGTATAAAGAAAAAATTCTTTTTTTTCAAGTGACTTGATAAAAATGTTAAAAAATTTCAGAGCTACAAAATAAATCTGGAAATACATAGAGAAAACTAGACCACCAAACCAGAGTCTCAAAAATTTGTTGCGTAGTGTTAACCCTTAAGCTTTACTTTACACTATAAAACATGAAATAGGTTTATAGATCACCTTCAACATGATACGACGAAAACAGAGTTGTATTTCGATAATTTTTGGGGCACTTTTGAATTACATTAAATTGCGCTCTGCAGGATTTTTTTTTTTTCTTATATAAAGTACTCCATGACTGCGTGTGTAGTATGTGCTTGGGTTTCGCTTGGTTTGTGGATTTCTTTTTTGGAACTGTATTCAGGGTTGTACAATATTTAAACTTTGTGTATAACTGCCTTATGTAGCTGCAAATCGGTTTCTTTAAATTGAGTATTACGTGTACATTAAATATTTGAGCAAAATTGTAACTGCGTATGTTAAAACTTTCACAACAACAACAACAACAACGATAATATGATATATGATAATGATAAATTCAACGATATCTTAATAAGGTGCATAAGTTTCTTCGAAAACTGCCTGATTGTTACTCCAACGCTTTTGCAATAGTAGTACTTATATCTTGTTTTAAGTAGATTGACTCACTTTATATATAGTACTGATATGCACGATCTAAAACAATTTGTTTATTTCGTTTAAGCCTAATCCGTGGCAGCATAATAGACCACAGTGGATTTACGTCGAAAGCCTAGATTAAAGAACGACGTTTCCGATTTCTTACGATCATGATCATGCTCATTGCCGAAATAGGAAAACAAGCGTCCAGTTTGAGCGCCAGGTGGCGCACGTGAGCTGCCGCTGCCACGTCGACTGCCATGGGTGCTATGGCTGCTGCTCTGACGATGGATCATTGTTAGCGAGGTGTGCGAGTATTGGCGTTGTAGGTGTTGTTGTTGCTGGCGATGTTGTTGCTGTTGTTGGTGCAAAAGTGCCTGAAGATGTGCGTTGCCATGCAGAAACCCAGTTGGCGATAGATCAGTCATCTCACACGGCCGGAGGGTGAACGAAGATGGGACCTTATGTATCCCGTCCGATAATCGATAATGGTGGGATGCTGACCGGTTGAAGTACCGCTCCGAGGGCCGCGACCCCATCTATATATGCAGGATATTAAGTATTTTGTATATAGAAAAAATAAATATATTAGTTTTTTGTTGAAAACTTAATGTCAGTTAGTTTGTCTCTGTTTGCTTAGCGGCAATTTATAATGACATTATTTCGATTCATATTCTAGGCATTTAGTGAGATCTAATGCGCTATATACATTTTGATATATTTCTACCAATTTGCAATACTTTTTGATTTATGTTTATTAGCTTTACATAAAAGACAGTGCTGAACAATTTTTTAGTTTTTTCTATAAAATCCGTCATAATTTTGCTTTTTAGTGTGACCGTATGTGTGTACTTAATTTTTTTGCCGCCAGTCGATACATCATAACAATTGAACAAATGTTGCAGCTATTTGTCGCTAGATGGCGCAAGTAAGCTTATATTATATATATGTTATATATTGTTGTATTATGCTCATATTTTATAGAACAAAATTAAATGTTATCTATAAATTAATTTTTAAGTTAATGTTTATTCATACATACAGTACAGGCCAGAAGTATGTGACAGTATATATGTACTTAATTTTTTTGCCACTAGTGTGTTTATTTGTCGCTAGATGGCGCAAGTAAGCTGTTTTGCATATTTACGCTCACCATAATATTAGCTTACATTATGCTCATATTTTATTCAACAAAATTTAATGCAATGTATATATTAATTTTTAAATTAATGCTTATTCGTACATACAGTACAGGCCAGAAGTATTTATTCTAAAAATTTTCCACAAAAAATAAATAATTTTAAGGATAAGTATATAAGAGTTTTAATTTTAAGTAAGTTCAGCTCTCTCATCAGCCGATTTAAAAATACGTGGATTTTTGATAATTTAAGATGAAAAATTTTGACATGTCTGCATATACCTCACAAAGGTAACAAAATAACTTGTATCTTGTATTGTATTGTAACGTGGATCTTGCTTATCTATAGTACAAATTCTCTGAAACCGCCCTGTCACGAAAGGCGGCATTTTAAGTCAAGACAGGCGAGGAACAATATTATGCCCTACTCCGGCAAAGATTGCTTAGGTTGTTTGAGAGGTTTGAGAAATATTTTTCTGTTTTTTTTGATTTGACTAGAATACTTTTTTAATTTTTAGTCGTCTAATTTTTATTTTACATTTAAATTGAATTAAGTGGTTAAGTTGTTTTTTGATTCTTTACCATTAAAATTTAATTTTGAATTTTTAGTTGTTTTATTTAGCATATAAAAATGATTTAGTATTTTTTTGGCATTAAGTATTTTTTACCAATTTAATGTCTTTGGCATTTAAATTAAGTTTAGTATTTTTTATTTTTTGCATATACAAATTATTAAGTATTAGGTACGCAACTAAGTTCTCGCTGTTTTTTTGATGAAAATTTAACTTTATTATAAAAAAATGGTTATCAATGACTCATTCAAAGCCATCTTTCTGGCAGAGTTCGAATACCTTGACGGTAGAAGTGTTCGTCTTTTGAGGCTATCCACGAATCAAGCCATTTTCCGAAATCTTCATATGAATGGAACTGCTGATTAGCCAGACCATGTGCCATCGAGCGGAACAAGTAAAAATCGGACGGCGCAATATCTGGGGAATATGGCGGGTGGGGCAGGACTTCCCATTTGAGCGTTCCCAAGTAGGTTTTAACAGGATTGGCAATGTGAGGCCGAGCGTTGTCATGCAGTAAAATCACTTTTTCTTGCCTCTGCTCGTATTGTGGCCGTTTTTCTCGCAGTGCTCGGCTCAATCGCATCAATTGAGTTCGATACCGTTCCCCAGTGATGGTTTCGCCTTGTTTCAACAGCTCATAATAAACAAAACCGACCTGGTCCCACCAAATGCACAGCATAACCTTCGCAGCGTGAATATTCGGCCGAGCTAGTGACGTGGAAGCATGACCGGGTTGTCCCCAAGATTTTTTCCTCTTTGGGTTGCTGTAATGAATCCATTTTTTATCGCCCGTCACGATGCGATGAAGAAAACTCTTCCTTCTTTGTCGCTGGAGCAGTTGTTCACAGGCGAACAAACGACGCTCAACGTCCCTTAGCTTCAAATCATAAGGAACCCAAGTTCCTTGCTTTTGAATCATTCCCAACGCATGCAATTGCTTGGAAATGGCTTGGCGGGTAACTCCTAATGCTGAAGCAAGCTCTTCTTGCGTTTGGCACGAATCCTCATCGAGCAATGCCTCCAATTCAGCGTCTTCGAAGGTTTTGGGTCTTCCTTTACGTGGACGGTCGTCAACATCGAAATCACCGTCTTTGAAGCGACGGAACCAATCACGGCACGTTGTTTCGCTTAGAGCAGCATCTCCGTACACTTTTTGGAGCTCTCGATGCGCTTCAGCCGCCGTTTTTTGCGAACAGAACAAGAAAATCAGCACTTCCCGCAAGTGGCACAAAACTAGACATTTTCACACAACCACAAGGAAATAATGCAAAAAGAAATTCACTAATGTGCCATAGCAGTTTGCTTACCATATGCCTAAGCTTCGTTTATGAAGTTTTGGGTATGTCAAAATCGACCAGAACTTTCTGCTAAAGCCATCTATTGACAAACAGCGAGAACTTAGTTGCGCACCTAATAGTTTTTAGCATTCAAGTAATTTTTTTAGTAATTTAATGTCTTTAGGGCCATACGCAGCATGCAAATATTCCGCTCGAAATGTCAAAACTTCATATAAAACAAAAAATATGCCTCCATTTGGGATTTTGTTTTTATATGAAGAATTTTGAGAATTTTTTGTAAATCAATGTATTTGGCATTTAAATTAAGTTTAGTATTTTTCATTTATGTATGCTGCATATAAAAATGATTTAGTATTTTTTAGCATTTAAGTAAGTTTTTGTAATTCAATGTATTTGGCATTTAAATTAAGTTTAGTATTTTTCATTTATGTATGCTGCATATAAAAATGATTTAGTATTTTTTAGCATTTAAGCAATTTTTTTTTAACTCAATGTCCTTGTCCTTTTAATTAAGCTTAGCATTTTTTAATTTATTTTGGTTATAAAAATGATTTAGTATTTTTTAGCACTTAAGTAAGTATTTGTAATTCAATGTCTTTGCCATTTAAATTAAGTTAAGTATTTTTTTGTATTTAATTTTATGTTTTCAAAACATAATTTAAAAAATTGTTCAGCACTGCATAAATCTCAAGAATTTATAGCAAATTGACACTATTTGTAAGACTTTTAGCATCTAATAATATTAAATATAATATTAATTTTTGCTAGAATTTTTTTTACTGATTTTTTACTGATGTTGTATTTTTCAAAATAATTTTTTGTCTTTCGTATTTACATAATATTTATTGTGTAGATGTAGTTTGTAAGTGTTTGTGTGTGTGTGTGTGTAAGTTTAGTGTGTGAGGCATTAAAGGCTTAAGCAAAAGGGCATTAAAGGGTGCTACTAAAATACTAGCATAATACTTAGCAAAACTGTGCTTTATATACAATAAGTAAATATATATAACAACAAAGGTGAGGTGCAGCTATAAGTATACAAAGTACATAGCATATAAAGCAGTTAAGATATAAACAAGTTTTATAAAAAAGGTTGCTAGACAAAAAATACCAAAAAAATAAAAAATACTAAGTATAGCAAAAAACGCAAAGCGCGCAGTCAAAAAACTGTACAAAGTGCACAGACGAGGTTCGCTAGTGAAGTTGTTTGAACTAAATATTTTTCGTTGTACAAAATATTAAAAGCGCTCACCGTTCGTTCACGTATATATTTTATTTTTTGCTTAAAATTTTGAACAGTTTTAGTATTTATTATATACTAAGTTGGTATCAAAAATGGTTTTTGAAGCACGACAGTTATAAAAAAACATTTTGGGGCAGGGAGCTGAACAAAAATCACGTCTAGTTCCAAGCCCCAGGCCAGCCAATAAACGGTATTTTTGTTGAGTATTTTTTTTTTGTTTTTTTTTTGCCTTTTATCATGCGCTTTGTTTTTTTGTTTTTTTTTGGCTCAAACAACATATGAGTTAGTATTAACCGCATAATATTTTCGTTTATGTTTATAATGGGAGGCATAAATATGCTGCGATCTGTGAATTAAACAAATACAAAGAGAGAGAGAGAGAGAAAAAGAGAGAACGCATAATTTGAAGAGGATCAAAAGTTGGCAAACAAAAGCTTTAAAGGGGCAGGACAATACACATTTAGCACAAAAATGCATTTTGGGGTTATCGGTATTTATCGAACTAAAACTTAATGTAGGCAACTGTACCTTTTACACAGTAAATATGTTGTAAGTAAGTATCAACTGTAGTCTAGACGTAAGAGAGTGATCAGGTACTTACCCGTAGCTTGCTGGCGTTGCCACAGTGCTTTAATTTTTGTTTAACAATTTTTACAAAATATATATTTTTTCAATTTTTTTTTTGCTGTCTTGTCTGTACAATTGTTTTTTTTAATGATTTTTGCCCAAGTTTTAGCTTATGTGGTGCGTACGCATGATGTGCCTTTGCGCATATCTTGTGGACGGTCCGGTGACTGTAGCATCTCGTTTACAAAGCGCTGGCCTACCGCTACATGGTTTGGTTTGGTTCGGTTTTTGGTATGTTTTTGTGTAGTTTATTTTTTGCAGTGTATTTTGATGATAGATTGAATGTTGTTGTTTGATACAATTTGTTAGTTCATTTTTTGCCAGTTGTGTTTAAAATTTTTTATTTTTTGTGAGAGAGAGAGTAAGATATTTTTTCAAGAGCGTAGATAGTCACAGTTAGTTAGTAGGGAAAGAAAAAGAGAGAGAGAGCGGGGATTTTGTGGTAGAAGTGAAGAAGAAAAACAAGAAGAAAAAGAAGCAATAGTACAGATTAGCGGTGTTTTACTATATACAAATCAGAAATACTTTTGTTTTTTTTTTTGGTTTCTACTAGAGAGCTGCTAATGCTAAAAATTTTGTTTGTTTCGAAAAATCATATATACAAGAAACTGTGTGTGATTTTAGTTTGGAACAAAAAATTAAAATACTATCAACTAATATGTTATGAAAAAGTTAGTTTTAATTTGTTTACACGAGTGCTCTACAACAACTATTGAGCTTTTTTTTCTTGTCTGTACGCAGCAGTCAAAAACGCTTCCAAAAGAAACATTTTGCTTCAAGAGCAAACAGTGGCAGCCTACAAACGAAATATAGTGCGCTTTGGTATTTTTTGTGGTGTTCTAGCTGAATAAGGCACTGGAAACTGCTCCCAGCGATTTTTGAAAAGTAATAATGCATTCATTCATTTTTAACTTAACGCGTTTTGGCTTAATTTAAAAAAACGTGTTTTTCGTTTTTATTTATTTGTGACTTAACTACTGAATATTATGCAACCAATATTTTTTTTTAATATTTTCAATATTTTTTTAATATTTTCAATACTTAAAAAAAATATGAAAATTTAATAAAAAAAAAAAAATTAAAATTTTTTTTTTAAATGTTTTAAAAAAATAAATAATTTTTTTTTTTTTAAGAGCTTCATTGACACTTAGATTAAAAAAAATGGCTCGAAAATGTTCAGTAACTTAGTCACAATGAAATAAAAACGAAAAACGCGTTTTTTAAGAAAGAAAATTTATTTATTTTTTTTAAATTATGTTACTTAAATATGAAAATCACAATTTAAAAAAAAAAACACATGTTTTTATACGTTCTTTAATTGGTGTGAATATGAATCAAATCAATTCGGTGGAACAATGTTACAAAAAAAATAAAACACAATTTTTTGATGTTTTTTTTTTTATATATTTTTTTTGTCAAAAGATTTAAAAAATTATAATACATTTTATAAAATTTAATAGAATAGACACTTCTTGTTTAAAAAAAATTGATCTGTTGTATTTTGTAGGTAAATATAAAATTATTAACTTTGCTCAAAAAACGCTTACATACAACACCAAAAATTAAACCAGATTTATCAATAATGGCTTGACTGCAAAATTAGGTAAATTTTTATATCATGCCGATAATAAATTAATTAAATAGTTTCTTTAGATAGTTTCAGCGCCACTTAGTCCCCAAACGGCTCACAATCAATAACATACGTCTTTGGAATAAATGTCTCACAACGATTTTTGTTGCTCATATTTTTCCACATTTAAATTTGGCAACACTGTTTTGCTGCTAAATCTGTGTAACACTTAAAAACAATTTCGCGACCTAAACGTTTGGCTGCTTTTTTACATGAAGCTTTGTTTTGTTTGGCTACATTTTTTTTGCTGCTCATATTTTTTCACAAAAAAAATGTGGCAACACTTTTTGTTTTATTTCAATATCTGCGTACCACTTATAAATAAGTTTGCGACCTAAACGTTTGGCTGCAATTTTTTTTGCTGCTGCGTACAGAACATTAGAGCGCTCGTGCTGTCCAATTGTGAGACTATAATAAGCTCATTTTGCAAAAACCCTCCAAATCACTTACCTTAGTACTGATAAAGTAAATGAATAGCAATTTTTAACTAAGTATCTTGTATCTAGACTTAGAAATATATTCTCTAAATACTTTTAAAATTCAATTTTAGTAGCTTAGTTGAGCAATATTAAATTGAGCTCATAGTGATTAGTGCAGAGGAAATGATAAAAAGCTGATAGTTTAATAAAAATATGAAGTTTTACTTTGGGGGTGTTCTCAAGAAACCATTTAAGGCGTTAAGGAAGTTCAGCTTCAATATCAAGCGTTAGTTATAGATTGTCAGGAACAACGAAGCCTTCCATTCAGTGATACTAAATTCATTTTTTACTTTCAACAAGTTCGCATCAAAAATGGTCGTTAAGGTGCATTTCGATAGACACAAGACGATAACTTTTGACTAACCCTGGCGTAATTTTTTTAACGTTTCATGAGGTTTCAACGATTTTGCACTCTTCTTTTTTAACAAAAACAATTTGCTTACTTGTCTTTTAAGTTAAGGGGCCAAGTTACAAGGAAGGACCACTCGGCTCAGGCTATTACTGGTTATTTTGAAACCGAGGTCGACAGGTTATCTTTTTCCAGGAATTGGTAAAAACTTAAACATTTTGGATTTATATACCGAACATTGTCAGCTGAATGGTTCTCTATTTAAAAAAATGCGAAACGAGTGAATGCATAAGATTCTGATGCCTCAAGAACGAAGAGAATGCATAAGATTCTGATGTTCCAGGGGCGATGTGAATGCATAAGATTCTGATGTTCCAGGGGCGAAGTGAATGCATAAGATTCTGATGTCCCAGGGACGAAGTGAATGCATAAGATTCTGATGTTCCAGGGACGAAGAGAATGCATAAGATTCTGATGTTCCAGGAGCGAAGTGAATGCATAGGATTCTAATGTTCCAGGGGCGAAGTGAATGCATAAGATTCTGATGTTCCAGGGATAAAGAGAATGCATAAGATTCTGTTGTCCCAGGGACGAAGAGAATGCAGAAGATTCTGATGTTCCAGGAGCGAAGTGAATGCATAAGATTCTAATGTTCCAGGGGCGAAGTGAATGCATAAGATTCTGATGTTCCAGGGACGAAAAGAATGCATAAGATTCCGATGTTCCAGGGACGAAGAGAATGCATAAGATTCTGATGTTCCAGGGGCGAAGTGAATGCATAAGATTCTAATGTTCCAGGGGCGAAGTGAATGCATAAGATTCTGATGTTCCAGGGACGAAGAGAATGCATAAGATTCAGATGTTCCAGGGGCGAAGTGAATGCATAAGATTCGGATGTTCCAGGGACGAAGAGAATGCATAAGATTCTAATGTCCCAGGGGCGATGTAAATGCATAAGACTCAGATACCCCAGGGACGATTACAAGTAGGACAGGTTAGGAAACTCGAGCTAGTCATTGCTTGTCACTTTTGATACTGTAGTCGAAAGACCCATCTTTTTTTCGGAGTTGGTAAGGAGTTAAAAATTTTGGATCGATTTTTGATTGATTGATAGTTAGCTGCTTGAAGATATCAGAATCGAGTAAATTAATAAGATTGTGATAGTAACTGATTTTACGAATCGAAACCCTTACCGGTCATTATGAGGCTATGACCTCGAAGCTCTTTCATTGTACTGAAAATTAAAGGGTCTAGGCCTATGAGCCATTCGACTGTAGTAGGGACATGTAAGACAATTTTTCGAAAGTATAGTTAAATTGACTTTTTAATGAAAACAGCTCAGAATCTTTGAGGGATCAGTGTTCCAAACTAAGTCAAAATGACGCACAACCTCTGGGGATGCTGGAAAATCCTTAAAAACACATGTACATAAACCTAGGCGCTACCTCTGGTCGGAAATTCGGTAATGGGAGGTTACTTGTACTCAAAAAGAGGATAAAGATGATATTGCTATGAAAGAATTTTTATCTCGGCACTGTCTAATTCCTCTAAAAATGTAAACATCAAGGTGATCGGGAGGTTACCGGCACTTAAAACGAAGATTCCGAATTTTCATCTCGATTTGGGGGATATGTAATCAGTATAGAGATTGTGTTAATTCAGAAGTTGCAGGGTGTAAAAAGCATCAAAGCTCATTAGATATGGCTTGTAACTGTCAGAAGCCTTTCCCCGTGCACCTGAGATATATGCTAATCTAAAAAGATTTTGTTCGCTAGAGGAAAATTTTTTGCTGTATCAGGATCACTTTAAATGATCACTTAGTTATCGCTTAAGAATGACTAACAGCTTTTGGTAGAAATTCTTAATTATTTTTTTGACATTTCTAAATTGAGCTGCTTCGAGGCAGATAACAGAAAGGGTAAGAGAAAGAAAATACGACTTCCATATATCTTCGATCTAATTGAGCTAAGCTGAAACTTTTATGAACAACTTTTTAGTTTAAACAATAAAGTGACGAGGGTGAAGTAAGAAACTTCTGAAAATTTTTTTTTTAATAAAACCTTCCCAACGTCTTATACTTTTTACCATGCTCTTACATAGTCTCCCAAGAACACCCCCTAAAAATGAAAACTTTACTCGATCGTTAGCCGAAGAAAAATGTAAATTATAAAAAAGTATGCAAAAACCAAGTTAAAAATAAAAAATAGTTAAACTGCAAACCCTCATAAAAGCATTAAGTTACGATATTATTAAATAACTTATTATATCATATCATATCATAAAACCGCCTTAGGAACGTACTAAAATGTCCATTACAAAAACAAACCCGCAAATTCAACTTACTAGTAAAAGTTAGTAAAAGTTTTAAAACGAATTTAAAACAAAACATTCGTCGCTTACAGTTTGTAATAAGTAGTAAAATATTATTGATTAATTATCTCGGGACAAGTTAAAGTTTTGAGTATTTTGAGTATCCTTGTTAAAAAAAAAAAAAAATACATATAAATAAACTTTTTTGGGCACTGTGTTTAGTCTTAATTAGGAAATTTGAAAACATTTTTGCACAGTTTTTGTTTTAGCTGTTTTACACAGCAACTCACGAAACTCACCTCGCGTTGTGACCCAGCATTATGATGCTTCTGCAAATACAATTGAAAAGTTTCGACACCATATTTTATTTAAGAAGTAAGTATAGTTAGATAGCATAGTATAGTTTTAGAAGTAGTTGTAGAATTGAGTTGTAGATTTGCTTGAAGTTGGAAATTTTAAAAAATTTAAAGACAGAAACACAAAGATAAATCAAAGTAAAAAGTAAAACATTTATCTTACAGTTTCATTTTGAAAAGTAAAGTTTTAGCCAAATTGTAAGATACAATAAAATAATATAACTTGGTTAGGTTTTCAAACATGCCAATCAATAACACTTTTTAATTAGGTTCTTTTTTTTTTGCTTTTATTTAATATATATGCTTTAGGTTATGGTTCGGTTTACAGGGTTTTGTTTTGTAGTACTGAACATAAGTTTCAAACATAAATCTGTGTAGCCTGAAGAGCCATGCTCTTTGACGCGCTGCTCACAAAATAAAATTCATTAATCTAGGTAGGTCTGTTTCCGATATTACCAAAAAGTTCGAAATTGCAAACGAAATGGCAACACTTTAACTTTTTTGAAGTATAATGGCAACTCTTTTAGTTTTTAGCAGTATTGACTGTACTTCGCTCTCTGCTTAAAAATCTCAAATTTTGATTTCCAAAAAATCGTTTGTTCAATGATCTGCCTCATTTATTTTGAAATCAATACGTTTCACTTGATTTCTGTTTAGCCAAATATTACATTAAAAAAATCTTATAATTTTATTTTTATCTTCTGGACTCTTAACTCAATGGCTCCAAGTTTTTGGACTGAAGTAGGCAAAGCCTCGAAAAAAAACCGTGCCAGATTTTATTTTGAAAACTTAGGGCAACACTTTGTTGGGCAAAAATGCAAAAGTGCTCTAAAACCAGCTGTTCAGTTTTTTGTAGCAAAAATAATAATAATATATACACTATGGTAGTTATTGGAACTTTTTATAACGTAGTTTCGGGCAGAAGTGCCCTATTTTTCACATTCAAAGATCTGAAACGGGCAGAAATGCAGAATTTATTATTTTATGCTGTTTTTTAATATTTCCGCATTTCTGCATTTCTGCCCGACAAAATGAACCGCCTATCTTTTAAGCTTGTGAACCTAAATTAAAAAACACAAATTTTTAAGTACCTCGGAAATATAGGAATTACCATCTTGGATATGGTGTTGGGTTTTTGAGACTTTTGGTATATATTTTTTTTTTTTTTAAGATAAGATCCATTTGTGTTTGCTTACTTCAGAGCATTGCTAAACATTTTGTGATAGAATGTTTTGATCAGATTTCAGGACTACGCATGTGTCCGAAAATAGTTTTAATGGATTTTTTTGAGCCGAGCACCCAGTATAATTTGTAATATATACATCAAAATAAGCTTAAAATTAAATCGTTGATTGGATTTCAGATTATTAAGAATTCTATACTTTCTCTTTTTGTTTCAAAATTATATAATATTATATCAGAACCCTGAGATGCTAGTATACGGTTTTTGAAACTGAAAATTTCTAAGTGTAGTTCAATCACATTTAAAGTTCACACCCCTGTTTTTTGTGAACATGTGTTATTTACATCTTGGGAACTGAATAATTTATCTTTATAAAGCTCAAACCTCTACGATTTTTATACCCTGTACCTATAGTTACAAAGGGTATAGTAGATTTGTGCAATGTATGTAACGGACAGAAGGAGGCGTGGCAGACCCCAAGTCCTTTATACCAAAATGCTTATCATAACATCGGGTAGCGATTGAGCCATGTCCGTCTATCCGTCCGTCCGTCTGTCCGTCTGTATGAACACCTAGATCTCGGAGACTATAAGAGCTAGAGATACGAAACTTTACCAGCTGATGCGCATATTTCCTCAAAAGATCAAGTTTGTTGAATCATGTCAATATCTTTCCCCGTTCCCCCATAGCAGAGTTTCGCGGTTTTTAGCTAAATCGTTTAATATTTTAATCTGAAACTCAACAGAGCGATGCGTTGTGGTTACATGCATCTGCATAAACAAAATCGGACAATTACAACAAAAGTTATAGTCTAAAATGTACAAATTTCACCTCCCCTTGCCTATAAACTGCGTCAATGTTTGACTTTACGTAATAATAGTAACAAATGACCTAGAACCACCAATTTTGGTAAGCTGATTCATGTGCCTCTAATGAAATAATCCACATCCAAATTTTATCAATGCAGACCCCCAACCCCCGCAATCGATTTACCGTGTTTTCTCCCACACCGTTCAACATATCCCCTTGAAACTTACCCCATATACTTTAAATAACTCCTTCGACGTAAATTTAGATTTTCATTAAAATCGGTTAAAATTTGCGGAACTAATAGGTATAAATATCGTTTTGCACCAACAAAAAAAGGTTCCAATTGGAAGGTTCTTAGCTAGAATAAAACTTTTTTGCAAAAAAAGGCACAGGGTATTACGACTGTATTACATTTTTTTTGTATGATCGTTGTTTTAAAAAAAAATTGATTTCGTAATTTTTAAATATTTTTCTTTTTTCCTTCTGTATTATGTTTTTAGTTCTATCTATCTCGAGAACAAAACGTGCAACTTGTTGAGGTATTTTTACTCCATCCTGACGGCCATCCCGTAATACGAGAAAATTCAGACGGAAAGTGCCTTATGGAAATTTGAGACCACGTATTCAACTTTAAGTTATAAACTTTCAGAATTTTCAGCAAATCGCCACGTACCAAATCGTACATCTTTACAAAATAGATTCAATAGTTCCAAATTTGGACCTCGGAAGGTTTTTAAAGTTCCCCAGTTTATGAAAATTGCTTGACTATATCATATAGCTCCCGTAGGCCCGATCGATCAAAAAACAGTTTTTAGGGCATAGGGTTGCTTATAAAGATATCGAAACCAAATTTGGCATTCGAAAGTCTTTAAGAGTTTCCCAGCACTAAACCAAATTTGATCAAAATCGGTTGACTATATCATGTCATGCCCCATAGGACCAATCGGTAAAAAAAAACGTTTTTTGAACAAGATTCTACTTTTTTTGTTTGTTTCTAAAAATATCGTAACCAATTACGGCAAAAAAATATGTTTTGGAGTGCGTAAGCAATATATCGAATTTGATTGCAATGTGTTGGTACAGTGTATCCCAAAGTCGCCCGCGCCCGACTTTAATGTACTTAATCTTTTTTTAAATTTTAACCAGAAGTTTCTCTTATTTGAATACTGCCAATGTAATTTTTACAATTTCGATAATTTTTCCGGAAGACATATTTGTGCCTTGAGTAAGGTTTTGAACCAATTCGATTCCAATAACACTAGTTTACACGAAAAATGAACCATCGTAAAAAAGTGTTTTTAGGGTAATTTGGGGTCGAGAAACACGAAAATGCCATTTTTTTTTTTTTCTTAGGCACCGTTTCGAGATATTTTCGAAAAACATGTTTTTGGGCACTTATTTCAGTTATTCATCAATATCTCGTGATCAAAACATTGCATCGACATAAAAGATGATTAGATCGAAAGGTATTGATGTGCTCTTTACAGTGATTATGTGCAGATTAAGTACAAATTAAAGAAGTTACAAGCAACCAAAGTCGAAAAAAGTGTAATTTTTTACTATTTTTCAAAATTAAAAATTTTTGATTTGATTTTTACTAACGAAACAAATTTTTAAAAATTATGTTAAGTTTTAAGATGAAAGAAAATTCATTAACGAACATTTCAAGTCTAAGATCTTTAAAATCGAGTAAGAATTGTAGTTGTTACGCTGTAAAGAGCACGGTGCTTAAGAAAAAAAAAGGTTGCCATGTTCGTGTTTCTCGACCCCAAGTAATCTTAAAAAACACTTTTTAACGAAGGTTAACTCGATGACCCATAAATTTGTTAACTAGTGTAATTCCTTGATAACTCAAATATCAAAAAATCTATGACTGTACCAGCTAATAAAAGGTAAGTCATAGTTCTCGTCTGGACCCACCAGCCACGAACATTTTCAAAAAGTGTGGTCACACTTCTCTCTTAGTAACAATTATTAAGGTTATGTTTAACGCCTAAAAATCTGCGAAGAATTGTTAAACGGAAACAGACCTGCCAGTATAACTTATTAGATTAACTAATAAATATAAAATAAACTTACATATAAAAACCAAAAACCGCATTACTTTTCTGTTAGTTTGCTCAAACAGACATGCCAACTCGTCCATAACTAAGGTAACACTTACAAATCAAGTTGTCATTTCTTTCAAAACCAAGTGCATTTTCCTCGCATTTCGTTAAAGTGCAAAAATCATATGCTAGAAATTATTTACAAAATTTTGAACGATGTAATGCTCATTTCAAAATGATGAAATTTTTGGAGGTAAACCGAAAGCGTAGTGTTTATGAAACCCAAAACTAAAAACAAAAGAAAAATGTTGGTAAAAACCGCACAACAAACAGCCAAAAACAAGTAAGGAGCGAGCCTGCAACAAAGAAATCGAAATCACTTCTTGATAGGGTTCAATTGTAACGCTCTAGTATTTAGGTATTTACTATAAAGCAACAGTTCGCAACGAGCGAGAGGTTTTTTATTAACTACATAGAAGGGTGTTTGTGTGTGTTTAACTGTAACTGTGTGTAGATGTAGTAAACTACAGTTATGTAAAGAAACTCGATAAGGATAAGGATAAATTTGGTATATTTTTTGTACAATCATAAGTTAAGAAATAAAGATGAAGTGTAAGGAGTACTGTGGAACTCCAATTTGTGGGTGTAGGATTGCCGAAATTTTTTGCACGGCAATAACAAATTTTTGCAAAAAAAAAAAAGGTATTTAAAAATATTCATAAACAACAATATAATCGATAAACAACAGCGGCAATAAAAACGTTTAGAACAACAACGAGTAGATTTTAACCAACTCTGCACAACAACAGCCTGAAGTATTTAGTATTTTTTTTTTTGGAATAGAGTATAGAGTGTGGGTTAAGCAACGAGTACGCATAACGGCTTATGGTACATAACGGTATGTATATAGTATATATATATATATGGGTATTATGTTGTAGGTATATAGTAAGTGGCAAGGCATATATAGTACTGTTTTATATATATATATATATGTTTGGGTGTTATATATAAGTAGTAGTTTGTTATGTTTTATAAAAGTTTTTGTACATTTTTGCTGGAAAAATATTTATCGAATAATCGCTTAAGTATATAGTGGGAGTAGAGTAGTAGTAGTAGTATATCTTTCAACAGGGTGTACGCAAAATTTAGAAGCCAGGGTGTTTAATTTTTTTTTTTAGTACACATAGATTTTAAAAATATGTCAGTTTCTGTTTGTGTGTGCGTGTTGGTCAGTAAAAAATCGGCTACTAAAAATATTGTAGTACTTAACTATGCTGCTGCCCAAAAAAAAAAAAAATAACTGGTGCCTAGAGTACTAAAACTAGTTTTATATGTTAGGGTATTTTTTTGGTATTTTTTGGTATTTTTGGTATTTAGTATTTTTTCGGGTATTAGCTTGTGTTTTTGGCCTACCGAATGAGCATAGCGAATTTCGGCTAATTCACAACAACATTGGTAACGGAGTATGGCACGAACGCTTTTTCTGCAAGATGTTTGTTTATATAAAATTAAATATATATACTTTGATTTTTTTTTTTTTCAATTTTTTTATATGTAAATATATATTATATAAAAGTCAACTGAAAGCAATATGTGTACAAAATTTATGTTTTTTTTATTAGTTTTTTTTTTTTAAGTAAATACTTTACGAAAATACATACATAAATGAAATGATATTTTAAGTTAAAAAAAACCAACACGTAATAGAAAATTAGCATTTTAAATGTATTTCAAAAGCTTTTTAATAAAGTATTAAAAAACAAAAAAAATATATAAATAAAACTTTTCTACTTACCGCAGCAAGCGGGTTATATAATCGGGCCAGTTTTCAGGAAACATGACGAGAAAAAATCCAATACCGATAAGTATAACTCCGGCCAGTTTCATGCCCGCAAATGTCGCACTGTACAGTATGACGTCGAGTGCTGCGAAATTAAGTGTTAGTGTGTCTTTGCGTGTCATATCGTCTTTTTTGTAATGGAGCATAATTATAGGGTATAGGGTGTGTGTTTATATAGCATACTTTTAGGGTCAGCACTTGACTGCATTACTGAACTAAGGCAACTTCATCCCGAACATGCGATTCAATATAATGTGTATGTATATATATAAACGCTTTACACTCAGTTTGAGTCAGCGATTCCCAAATCCTGTTGCTAAAAATCTAAGGGTATCAAATTTCAGAGGTGTCAAATTTTATACTTCGATGAAGAATGCATACAAGTGAGTCGGTGCGCCTATTTTTAAGATTTTGTTGAGAGCAGGGGCAGATGGCCTGCCAGCCGAGCTGTTCAAGACTGGTGGCGAAGAGTTGATAAGGAGCATGCATCAACTCTTGTGCAAGATATGGTCGGACGAAATCATGCCTCTCGATTGGAGTCTTAGCGTACTCTGCCCTGTCCACAAAAAAGGTGATGCCGCAATCTGCGCCAACTACCGCGGGATCAGCCTTTTGTCCGTTGCCTACAAAGTCCTGGCAATACATTGTGCGAAAAAATGAAGCCCTATATGAAAGAACTGATTGGACCCTATCAGTGTGGTTTCAGGCCTGAAAAGTCTACGATAGACCAGATATTTACATTGCGACAAATTCTGAAGAAGACTCATGAAAAGCAAATCGACACACCTATTCGTCGACTTCAAAGCTGCTTTTGACACGCCTGATAGAGAGAAGTTTTTCGTAGCCATGTCTGAGTTTGGTATCCCTAGTTCGGCTTTGCATGATGACGTTGAGTAACTCCTGCAGTTCCGTCTTGATAGGAAAAGACCTCTTCGAACCATTTGATACCAAACGAGGTTTCAGGCAGGGTGATACACTATCATGTGACTTTTTCAATTTTCTGCTGGAAGCTATCCTGCGACGTGCCGATGTGAACAGGTCAGGCACTATCTTTTATAAGAGTGTCATGCTGCTGGCGTATGCCGACGACATTGACATTATTGGCACTAACATACGTGCAGTAAGCGGAGCCTTCTCAAAAATTGAAAAAGAGTCGAAAAACATGGGTCTGGCTGTAAATCTGGACAAGACGAAATACCTGCTATCTACAAGTAAGGAAACAACGCCACGGGGAATAGATAGCTACAACTTCGAAGTTGTAAAGGATTTCGTGTACTTGGGCACCAGTATTAGCGACACAAAAAATGACGTCAGCATGGAAATACGTCGACGGATTAATCTTGCTAAACGGTGTTACTTTGGGCTAAGTAAGGAACTCAAGAGTAAAGCCCTCTCTCGGCATACGAAAATAACCCTCTACAAATCCCTCATCCTACCCGTGCTTCTCTATGGCGCTGAAGCATGGACATTGTCTTCATCCGATAAGGCGATTTTAGGGGCTTTCGAAAGGAAAATTCTCCAACGTATCCTTGGACCGATAAATGTGGAAGGTGATTTTCGTATTCGAATGAACCACGAGCTGTATGAGCTATACGGCGACACTGATTTAGTTCGGTGCATACAGCTACAACGTCTGCGCTGGCTAGGTCATGTTGCACGAATGGATGAAAATACTCCAGCCAAGAAGGTATTCGAGCGGAAATCACTGGAAGGTCGAAGACGACAGGGACGCCCGCCCCTGCGATGGGAAGATCAGGCAACGGAAGATCTTCATAGCCTTGGGATTACCAATTGGCACCAGCAAGCACAGGACAGAAACCGCTGGCGTAGGATAATTTCTGCGGCCAAGACCGATAACCGGTTGTAATGGCCAAATTAGTAGTAGTATCTTAGGAAGAATAAACAGATTTTATTCAAGCGAACTTTTGGTTTCTTCCCACTGTACAATATTTTTTGGAAAATGTTTTTTGGTGGTTTGGTAGATAACACAGGCCTAAAAATACCGGGGTCATGTTAGTTGTAGGAAAGCTAAGGATCATTTCCGAAGTAATTTGCTGCGTAAAATCCGAATCCGTGGCCAGAATTGGCCCATCACGTCAGGATTTTAATATATTTAAAAAAACGCCGTTTTTCGGGTACATAACCTCAAATATCTCAATATCCTGACGTGATAGGTCAATTCTGGCCCCGGATTCGGATTTTACGCAAATTACTTCGAAAATGACCCATAGCTTTCCAACAACTAAACCATGTTGGTCTGTGTAATTTCAATTGTCAAAGATATTCCTAGGTGGTTATAGTTTGCGTTCAAATGCAATCCATTTTGTTAGTCCTTTTTTAATTTTCTATATAATATTTGGAATATGCGCTTGGAACATTATTATATGCACCTTTTTTTGGATCACAAAAAAAAGTGGGCCTTCTTTTGATCTCTGAGCTGTTGAGTCCGAATGCGAGATAACCTCGCAAATACCTCGTTTAATGGTCGTTTTTGATGTTATGTGAGAACCCTGAGGTGCTAGGGTTATTGTAACCTTAAATCTGGATTCAGATGATAGCTCTATCCTCCGAATCTGAAAATGTAAGTCGGCCTAGTTTAAACTCTGACACCCAACATTTCGCTCTTATAAGCGAAGGATTAGAGTTTCCCAGAGTAGAGTCCAAAAATCGAACTACACAGTTTGTATTTTTAGTATCTTCTTTTTTTTCCTTTTATTTTGCATTGAAACCTTTTTTTTTTTTGAAAAAATGGCACTCCGGCCAGGGCTCACTTTTGAAGCACAAAAAGAGCATCGGCTCATTATCCGACTCAAAACATAAAAATTTTTTAACTGTGAACCTACTTCGCTTTTACACGTGAAAACTAAAGAAAAGCCGATAACGAAAAAAAGAAAACATAAACCAACTTGAGAACGAAACAGATATGTTCAGGCATCCCTCAGATATCTTAAGATGGGATTGCCGTCAAGTTTCATTTTTAAATCCCTTCGAAAAAAGCTTTGCATACCAAGTTTCAATTTCAATGTACTTCCTTTAGCATATTTTTAAAAGTACTTGAAGGGAATTTAGCTGAGCGCATTGTTGTTCTGAATGTTTGGGAATCGCTGAGCTACGTCACAATGCTTCAAGTGAAAAACCACTTCACATGAGAGTGTCGTGCTTTGTATAAAAGTATTAGTATGCGCTTTAGTGTACTATGTGTGTGTGCGTGTGTGTGTGTGTTGAGTCTACGTACCACCAGAAACGGGGACAGCCGTAATCAGACCCAATGTCACAAACATGTTGTAAGTAACTGCGGCACTGAATTGCATTAGAACGTGAAAAACTGCAATCAAAATTAATTAGAACGATAAAAACCATATATAACAAAACAAATGCCCAGAAGGAAGTAGTGTGGGTTTAAGTGCTTGTGCCTACCCAAAAGTAACAGGCTCGCCGCCAGTAATATATGCCAGGGTATGCTTTCAGAGGATAGACTTTCCGTGCCAGTCAGGTAAAGCGCCAGCACGACGGGCCACAGCAGCAGCGCATTGAGAAATCCGAGCGTGGTGAATGTAAAAGCGATTTGGCCCACCGGCGGATCGCCCATCACCTTGCGAAACATAACCTAGAAAGTAAACATGTTTGAGCATGTTGGTATGAACATGCACGTCATGCCTTACCCTAAATACAGCATAGCCAGCAGCTGCCAGTGTGGCCAAAACAACGCCAGATAGCGTGCGACTCTCCGTGATGCCATCCATATAGGCAAGCAGTGCAATTCCCGTGTCACACATAATGACAGCAACAATCTGGGCATAGGGTTGCAAAAAACAATATTAAACCATGGAACGGCTGTAAAAACTATCGGTATCGATACTTACACGTACGCCCACGAATTGCTCGTGTAATATGACCCAGGATAGCAGATAGACGCAGGCCACATTGGTAGCAAAGAGCGCCAAAGCATCTGTGGCAAAGAGCACATGCAGCGAGAGCACATATAGGTAGGTGGTTACCAGCCACAGGATGCAGAAGGAGAGGCAGCGATTTAAGAAACGACCTGTAAGAAAGTAGGGAATAAGATGAAGCTGGAACTGTTTTGAAGATGGTTAGGAAGGAAACTTAAACACAATAATTAGAAAGAAAAATAATGTAGGAACTTCTACAAGACATTTGGCTAATAATTCCAACCTGAACATAAAATGGAGTAGTCTCAGGATAGTTTTTTTTCTTATATCAAAAATATGAGCCTACAGAGAAATTCAAATATAAAACATTGAAGATACGAAATATTTAATAGACATGTATGTACTTGTACAGTCACACCAAAAATTATTCGGACACTTAAAGTTCTTACACTATATAGCTCTGTAAGTTTTGGTAATACAATTTTTTGGATATATTGAAAATTGAATAAAAATCAAAATTCATTGAAAAGGGAACCCACCAATTGTTTAGTTTTTAAGCTAAATTATAACTATACTATATAAAAAAAAATTTTTGGAAATAGTTGAAAAATATGTATCGTAAATTGAAGGTCTAAATTAAGATATATTGCACCCTAACAAATATTTAAAAATAATCGGCCGTGCTCCGAAAAGCCAAAAACGAAAAATTTTATTCGGATTCGTTTTTGCCTGCTACGGAAAACGACTTTTTTTTGTCGATAACTTCGATAAATTCTCATGTTGTATTGATTAGAGCAGCGGTGGGCACTCAGACGGCACGCGTGCCAAAGAGCTTTCACACGTACGAGAAAAGAGCTTTTTACCGTAAAAGCTCGCCTTACTTTCCAAGTGCAAAGTACTTAAGCTATTTATTTAAAGTTTTCTTAATTTTACAAAGAATTCGTACAATCAAAACAGAAATTATTCGCATACTTTTGAATTTTGTAATTCTAAAGCTCTGTAACAGCCAAAAATTGAGAAACAAAAAAAATTTCACATTAAAAAATAGTTTTTTAATTATATGAAAAATCCTGGTATAGGCCCAAAAAAAATAAAATTTTTTATTAATAACCCCTTTTCATAAAATAAAATATTTTATCTTATATATATTTTTAAAATTTTTATTTTAATGTATATTTTTTTTATCAAATATGATTTTTACGATTTCAGATTTTTCAAATAAAATATTTTGTCTTATATATATTTTTTTAATTTTTATTTTTATTTATTTTTTTATTTTTTATTATCAAATATGATTTTAACGATTTTTAAGATTAGACTTTGATGCCGATATCGCAAAATATATATATAATAAAAAGATGGCGTACGTTAAAGTCGGGCGCAGACGACTTTGGGATACCCTGTACCACCACATTGTAATTAAGTCTGACATATTGCTTACGACCTCCAAAAGATATTTTATTCGGCAAATTTGGCTACGATATTTTCATAAACAAACAGAAATCAGTCGAATTTGGCACCAAAAAACTTCCGAGTTTAAATTTGGTTATGATATCTTCATTAACAAACGAATTATCCATCTAAAACTTTTGGTTTTTTTCGAGATCCTCTGAAACACCCCTATGGGAGCTATATAATATAAGCCCGATACCGAAAAAATAAAATAAACTTGTCTCCCCTGACATAATTACGCATCTAATCTGAAAACTTGGTCGCTATAGCGCTTACCATCTCTGAGATCTAGGCGTTCATACAGACAGACGGACAGACGGTCAGACGGAGAGACGGACACGGGTATATCGATTTTTTTGTCACCCTGATCATACTTTAGGTAATTTTGGGGCGTCTCCGACGTCTCCTTTTGTATGTTACATACATTTTCTGCTTGCACAAATCTAATATACCCTTTGTACCATACGGTACAGGGTATAAAAATGGAAACGAAGTCCAGAACAGATATGATAACAATACGATTTTTAAATTTTTTAAGGTTCGATTTTTTTTGCCGATATCGCCAAATATATATATGTAAAAAAAAAAAAGAAATCAAAATCCGGAACAGGTATAATAACAATTCTTTTTTTTTTAATAAAAAAAAAAATTTTTGGCGACTACTATCCGAATAGTTTCTGCTTTGACTGTACATAGGTGTAATAATCTATTACGAGTTGAACAAGAAAAATTCGACAGAGCAGAAAACTGCATCCTAATAAAGCACTCCAAAGTTCTAAACGATATAATTCTTCGGAAAATCGTTACGATACTAAGTTTCACAAATTCGAGGGCCAGTCTCGATAAGAATTATCCCTTATCGATTATTTCAAATTAAAAATATTTTTTTTGTAATACCCAGCTTATATGCTTACCTATGGTAAAGCCGCGCTCTCGAAACCCACGCAGCACGTCTCCCAGAATCTCGCTTAGCTTATCGCACTTGCGTGCTGACATGCTGCCCAGAACATAGATGGGAAAGAAGAGTAGCGAAAAGTTGGTAAAGAACCAGGCGGCAAAGAAGGGTGCACTAAAATAGACGGGCTGGCGCGGTGGTATGTTGAACATCTCGGTGGCGTCCTCGACATGATGCAGCGATGAATCACTTATGGCCAGTATGTCCTCCAGCTCGGTGCTCATTTCAGCGCGACTGGATGAGGTATCGAAATCATCATCCAAATCGGCATCAAATGGCGCTCGATACAGATACATATACTTGATGCAGTGCGTGGCGCCCACCCAGGAGGCGGTCACAAAGATAGTCACGCACACGCCAAAGTACATCTAAAGGTGTTGGGTTAAAGCTTAATTAAAAGTTTTTTAGAGCGCTACGTTACTGACCTTTTGTGCCAGCTCGGAGCAACATGACTCCTTGCAGGCTTTGAGCTTCTTGAAGCGCACCTCCGACTCCTCGCCATGTTGCTGCTGCTCTATGGCAATTTGTGTCTGTGTATCGCTTGAATCGTTGCCACTGCCAAAATGTTGTGCGTTATGTGCGGTCGGTGTGTCCGCTTGTATGGTAATGACCTCATTAGGATCCTGTTGACTCGATGATACCGAATCTTGGTGGGTTATTTGCGAATTACTTGAGTTGAGCACATTGCTAAAGCCGCAGCTGCCAAAACCATTGCCAGCTGCGTCAGCTGCACTTGGCGCCGCATTGTTATTATTGTTATATGGACCATTCGAGGAGTCGCCGGTGACCACCACCGATGGCGTGCGCACACGTTTCGGATTGAAGATGGCGGGTATTTCACCGTCGCGCGTCATGCTAACGCCGTACGCCTTTGGCATTCATAGCGTGCCCGCGTCTTATTCCGCCCACAGCTCTCACTCCGTCAAAATTTACTATGGAAAAATTAAGAAATATTGGGATATATTGTTAGCTAAGGCTAGCACCCAGCAAGAAACGTGCTGCTCCGCTCACGTGCAAACCGCGATTAGAGGCCGCACGCAAAGCAAACAGTCGAAAAGTTGTAAAAACTTAATGGCCATCATGCAAGGTAAGCTAACCTAAGCTAAGGTTAGGCCAACAAGCAAAAGGCGCACCCAAAACCCACGCACAGGCCCGAAATCCCACGCAAAATGGTAATTTACATGCACCACTTGAGTCTGACCTCAAGCCAAAAGCAAAGGCAAAGGCAAAGTCGATGCCGAGCAGTTCCATTGTTAAATGGCCAACGGGCTGTAATATCGGCAGCAGCCATTCGAAGGACTCCTTCGCCAAGTCCCACTACCCGAATTCGTTACCAATAAACTACTGCGCTTTCATTATGTACAAAACAAAGGATAAAATTGATTGAAATTGCACACATGCTGGCACGTGCGTGTGGGTGCCGCAGGGTATGAGCAAGTGTTGACCAGGGTTTGACAATCAGTTATAGATGGAACTGTTATACGGAATAAAGTAAGGGCCTGAGTCACTGTCGCTTTTAAACAAATCAGCTGAAGTTCGCACAGCGCAGTAGTCCGAAAACCCGCACCGGATAAGAACCATTTTAGAAGAAATTAAAAACGTAGCTTGATTCAAAAGAATCGTAACCAAGGAGTCGAGTAATTTGTTTTTTATACCCTGTACCCAGGCCCGACGAGGTTGGGAAGGGGGGGATTCCTCCCGAAACGGGATTATTCTCAGGGGCCCGGTGTAATTACTGTCGTACTATCGTGATTCAAGCTAAAAGTTTAATGGAGTGGCCAGTACATTTTAGCCCCGGGCCCGGATTTTCTCTATACGGCCCTGCCTGTACCTATAGGTACAAAGGGTATAATAGATTTGTGCAATGTATGTAACGCACAGGAGAATGAATAGCAGTTCTCAAGTCCTATATATCAAAATGCTTAACATAACCTTCCGTATATACACCTAGACTTCCAAACTTTATCAATTGATGCGCATTTTTTCTCAGAGGGTGAAGTAAGTTGAATTATGTCAATATCTTCCCCCGTTCCGCCCTAGTAGAATTCCTCCGTTTTTAGTTTAAACAACTTCTTTGACGTAACTTGCGATTTTTATCAAAATCGGTTGAAATTTAAAGAACGTTTAGGAATTAATATCGTAGTGCACCAATAAAAATGCATTTTCCAATTGGAAAGTTCTTAGAAGGAATATGCGGGAGTACACTTTTTTTCGAGAAAAAGGGTACAAGGTATCTCACTGTGGGTACAAGGTATCTCACTGAGCCGGATAATTTTTATATAAAAGTTATCATTTGAAAAGAAATCGAAAAAAATCGTTGCTTAATTTAAAAGAATCGGAACGAAGGAATCCAATAATAAGCCGGATAGATGTTTTTTTTTTTTGAAGACTAAAACAATAAAGGCTATCTTTCTAAAATCGAGACTTTTCAGTGTTATAAAAAATTAGGATACGGAACCGGATAACTCTGGGACTTGTGACGGTAATTGTTTTGAGGCCATTTTTGAACTTGTAGATGGAAAGGAAAAGAAATAAATCTCAAGTACTTTTTCCATAGCAATTATAATCTCCATAATGTCGAGATTCGTATAGACAGTCGGACGGTCGATTTCTTTTAACGACAGTATTGAAGGTAAAAAAGAAAGGAATCCAATAATTACTTCTCTGGCTACTTGATGGATAAATAATTCAACCATTAGTTGGCAAGGGTACAGCCATTTCGACAGCAACCATAACCATGCCCAACTTCCAAATGATGCTTCGTCATTGCCAAATCGGCAATCATCTCGGGGTGTTCCTGCTCAACGTTGCAAAGAACTCTCCTGGGTAACGATTCTTGTTCATAAGGCAGAGGTGCCCAAAGGGATGCCCTTAATAAGTTTGTATATTGCTATATAAGAGATAAGTGTTTATGATGGACAAGCTCCCACCACCTTTCAAGTATATTGTTTCTTTGAATTGACCGTCTGTATTTTTTGTTAGTTTAAGACGAACGCCAAAACGGCTTGCTTTTTTTCCCAAAATTTATTCCATAAATTCTTGGAACCAAAATTCCCGTCATAAGCTCTTATAGCGATAGTGGTATTTCCGTCTATCCGCCCGTACAGATCAAAATGACTTTTTGCCTTAACTCGTATATATCAACGCAAAGTTTCCCTGTCTTTAAGTTGCTTTCTTTGTGGATACAGGATTTTACCAACCCGACTGAATCACCATTTTGGAAATATAGATGCATTCTTTTAGAGTGGTCCACAATTTGAAAGAAGGTTTTCGAAATAACGAGACTATAGTATAACGCGCCAGAATCAGACTTCACCTTAAGGTTCAAGATTAAGGTTTATGACGGAAAGTTTGAAAGCAAGGTGAAATTCAATTGTCTACCTTTGAAACAGCGCCACCCTTTCTTTTTTGATTCTTTACGCTGCTTAACTAAAAGGTTAATCGTGTTGAGTTCCTTACTACATCCCTACCTATATTTTAAACAGGCTCGAAGGCGACCTTAGAGCTCTTTAGACGTCGAAGGCTCGAAGGTGACCTTAGAGCTCCTTAGACGCCGTATAGCTGCAATAAATTTAGTCCGCCAACATTTCGGATAACCTTGGGCTTATCTTTCAAGTGTAAGACATTTAAGCACTCAGTGACTAAATGATCAGTGTGTACACACACAAACAATGTGTACCACAGTCTTAAAATAAAAATTGTTCACAGCGGTGTCGCAAAAATGCACTAAAAATATTTCTTTCTGGTCTTAGAACTTCTTCCTTCAGAATCCAATTCACCAACTAAAGTTAAAGTCTGCAGCCCTAGTTATAACTATTTGTCGCAGTACAATGAAAATTATGATTGACCAGACGTGTGTTTGGTTTAGCTTTAAGCCAAGTAAACACTTTGTTGGCTGTATTAGTGAAACTGTGACCTCTGACCCTTTTACACACACACACACGAATATATAAAAACAAAAGAACATCTGCAGCTGTATATACGAGCACGCATACAAACAATAGCTCATGTCCTTCGTCCTTTGTCTCATTGTGTGCACACTTTGCGCTTTCCTTTACTTTCAATAATGACATTCTAATTGAAACATTAATTATTCAACCAACAAATACATAAATACAAAGATACACAACTTTTTTCGCCAGTGTAGTAGATAATTTTATTGGCCATTATGACGCAGGACATGAGCGTCCTTGTCTAGTTATCGAATTAGTATTATAAGTAAAAGCGATTGCCTCGTTGAGCAATTAGCAATAATGTGAAAAATTGCATATTCTTGTGAGCTTGTTGCAACTACACCCGGACAGTACGTAATAGATAATAACACTAAGCAACAAAAGTTTGGTTACCTTGCTTTTGTTGTGTTTGTTTCAAACCTTTTTTATTCATTTTTCAAAGTAAATTATTTTTGAGTGGATAGCATAAACATTTTATTTAATGACGATAATACGAATAATGTACAATCACACTAAGCAGCCCTATGCTTCACTATGCAGTAAAAAGAATAAATAAAGGGTGTTTTTTTTAAGCGCGTCCGGATTTCAAACTTAAAGAAAACATAGAAAAATTAATGTTATGACCCCAAATATGGTTTTATTAGATAGATGATTTCGTATTATTTATTATTTGAAAAAGATCTCTGGCATGTGACCACAACGACTACGAGTAACAAAGCGCATCCTGTGGGTACAATTTTTTACCACACTATCGAGCATTTGGGGCCGTATTTCAGTAATGACACGTTTAATCTTGGTTTCCAAGTCTTAAATTGTTGCTGGCTTATCTACATAAACCAACGAATTGACGTGTCCCCAAAGAAAATAATCTAAAGGGGTCAAATGGCACGAAAGCGGCGGCCAGTTGGTGGGCGCATTTCTTGAAATAACATTCTCACCGAATTGAGTTTTCAGTAAATCAATGGTTGCGGTCGCCGTATGGCACGTAGCGCCATCCTGTTGAAACCAAAACTCTTCGACATCAATGTCGCGTAAATTTGGAAACAAATATTCATTCATCATCGGTCTGTATCGATCACCATTGACGGTAACACGTTGCTAATCGATAAATTTGGATTTTCCTCTATACTGGCGTCTACAACAGTGATATTTTCTTCGGACCGTGCTGTTCTCATTGTGATTGGTGGTCAGACATCGTGGAATGCCGTACATATTCGAGAACATGACGAATAGCTCGTTCTTATGGACGATTACTCGGTCCATAAATTGTACGAAGAGCTCTACAAGTTTTTACAACAGAACACTGAAATAAAATTTAAATTTGTCAAAAGTAACAACTGGTTTCAGAGATATCCCTTTCGGCAATCCGGAAGCTGTTAAAAAACACCCTTTATATATATATAGGTACACTTAAAAACAAAGTTTTTGATATTTTGCTTTTAAAATCTTTTCAACCTGATACCCACTGTTTCTCTGGCTACAGTTTTTTTTTGTTTTTAGTTAGGTATTATGAATGGATTAAGGGAATTTGTTTGAGTTTTGAACAGATTACATATTTTTCTCCCATACTAATAATAATAAAAAAATTTCTTTTTCATTTTAATATTTTCTCTTTCAAAATAATAATAATGAAGATAGCATTAGGCAACCAAATTTTTGTTACTTAGCTTTTGTTGTGGTTTCGGATGCGAAAGTAGAATAGTTTTGACATTCAAAATGTATTTATTTTAATTTTGAAGAGTAAAGTATTTTTTAATGTTAATAATCAGCACGAAAAAAGATATAAAGGGTCATCAATCTTGAGGTTTTTTTTTAAATGCAAAAAAACACAAAAATTGCAAATGAATCGAAAAATCTTTATTATCAATAGAAAGAACTATTCTTGCCATTCACTTTTTAAAGATAATCGCTTTCAAATGTTGGCCGCAACTACGCCGTAGCTTGTGCATGCGGAGGTTCCAATTTTCGATGAAGCGTTAAAATAACACGGCAATGTTGGCCTCTAATGCTTCAATCGTAGCTGGCTTATCCACAAACGCTTTAGACTTCACGTAGCCCCAAAGTAAAAAGTCTAAAGGCGTGATGTTACACGATCTTGGTGGCCAATGCACCGGTCCGGAGCGTGAAATTAATTGTTCACGGAATTGGTTCCATAAAATGGCTTAAGCGCACGAAAAACATTTTTTACAGAACGCGAATTTTCGTGTTATAGGGTTTTCCAACAAGAGGTGTTATTTGAATCACCCGGTATTTCGGTAACTGTAACTTTTGAGACTTTTAGTCTTTGACATTTGACAAGTAGAAACTACGCCATTACTAAAAATGGAAAGATACACGCTTCAACAACGCATTGAAATTATCAAAATCACCACAAAAATGGTGAAAATCTTCCATCGCAAAATCATATTGACTGATGAGGCCCATTTCCACCTCGGTGGCTACGTCAACAAGCAAAATTGTCGCATCTGGGGCTCGGAAAACTCAAGAGTTATTGTTGAGAAGCCTCTCCATCCTCAACGTGTGACTGTTTGGTGCGGTTTATAGTCCGGCGGGGTCATTGGACTTATCGAGGACATAGGGCAGCCACTTTGCGATTTGGTTATGGAAAATTTCATGAGAAGGATATGGTGCTGTAAGCGTGGTCGTGATGGTCATTTGGCTGATGTTGTTTTTCATTATTAACGGCATACCTTCCTCTTTATTATGAAATAAACATCCGATCATTTATCTCAAAAAATGGCATTTTTCTTTGAATACCAAAATAACACCTCTTATTGGAAAACCCTATATAATTGTACGACTTGAAACGTTGTTCGGGTGTAAGTCTTTCCACGATGAAATGGCAATGAAAACTGAATCAATAACACATGGAAACTTGACAATACTCACGCGTGATTTATCAAAAAAACTCTATTGAAAAAAAATATCAAGATTGATGACCCTCTATATCTAAAAATAAATTAACAAAAAGTACGGTATGAGAATAAAAAAATTAGGTGTACTTTTTGACGTTGCAATCTTTCAACTCTTCGTAAAAGTTTTTTTTGAGGCATTACTCACAGGTGAATCTTGAAACATGGTAATAAAACATGTATTTGCCACCTTTCGTTCTAAGTCGCGTCAAAATCGGCTGAAAGCTGTGAGAATTCCATTTAAAGAGGTCCAAAGAAATAATTGTGGGGTGTATTATACTGGGAATATCACAGTCCAGATCTTCCGACTACAGTCAGATTAATTTTTCTGAATTTCAACTTTGTTTAAATGCAAAGAACTTTTTAAGATTCGAACTTAATATTTATATATTATTTATTATGCAACAAAAATAAAAGTTTTGTTAACTAGTGTAAAATGCAACATCTGTTGTTAGGTTATCGATTTTATAAATGAGCATTAATTATAATCCATTGATTGTTTAATTTCTAGCACATTTTAAGAGTATACTAATGAGAAGAGATTACAATATAAGAATTAAGAGTAAATATAAGTATAATACTGGCTTATATTGAACATTATCAGAGCTGTTTACCCGGCTAATTAAAAAGCTAGAAAAATAGTCGTTTGGCAACCTTAGAACAGAATGCAACGAACCGAGAAACTTGTCGCAATAGCAACTGCAACGTTGTTTATAAGCATAGGTGAGTAAAGCCCCAGTAATAAATAGTGAGATTAAACAAATTATAGAATCTTCGTATGGGATCTTACCAAAGACATTACTGAATATTTTTACGCTATTAATACAATTTTTGTTTTGTATTTTGATGGATTTTTCACTAGGGGTACTAGGTAATATTTTGCGCGCTTTATAACAATTTTTTATTGATTTCGTGATATTCGGGATTTCAACGAAAGTTTTCTAAAGAGTCCGTAGATTTGAAAAAAAAATTCGGAACAATGGAGTACGCTTTGAAACTATCAATAAACGCCTCTTTGACTTTTTCCAAAATATTACAATTCTTCAAAAAATTTCGAAAAACACTTTCCATAATATTACAGCACTTGCTGTTGCGGAATCCAACTGCGGGCAATTGGAGGAACGCTTGCTGTACAACGCAAAGACCGAAACGGAACCAACCGAATATATCTGGATAGGTCTTTTGGCACGACTGAATGGTAACTGCGCCATATAAATATAAAACTAATAATTTATAGATCGTCCTATATCTTAAAATTCGTAACTTACTTTCAGGCAACCGAACTTTTAGAACTGAGTGTAATGTCATCCTTATTGGTATACAACATGTGCTCACTCCCGCCTCCTGTGTGCGACCCTTTAACAATGATCCCACCAAAGTGGCCGCCATACTTGGCATTTGGAAGCAAAACCATGATCCCAGAAAGAAATACGAATGCAATGACAAGGGTTTCTGTGTATTCGCACCCGTGCAGCACGAAGTAGCTGAAATTATAGTGCATCCATATATGGACAGACATACGGGCGACAATAATATTGCCATTTTGAAACTTAAGCAAGCTGTAACCATAACAGATTATTTACAACCCATTTGCCTGCAGCCCAAAGTGCAGCTGAAATCCTTGACCGATCGTAACTTTCAATATGCCGGCTTTGTCAAGGACTTTGGCACAAACAAGAACAAGGGCGATACCTTGGTAGTATCTCGTAGTATGTGCAATAATCGTAAGACCTCACCGGTGCCACCTCCGGAGAGTCAGTTTTGCGGCTATCCAGAAAAACGCACTACCTTCTACCATGGATCTGCTATAATGGGTGTGAATATTGAGAAAGATGTGCCCAAAAGTTTCTATTTAATAGGCATGCTGGTTAATGTACATAATATACAAGTAAGCTCCACAACTATGTTCATTTTCCAAGATCTAAGACCATCGATGAGTTGGATTTTAGAAAAAATTAATGAGCAATCAATGGATTTGAGTGAAAATCCTGTTGACTTAAGGAATGCATAAATTGCATTAACATTTTTGTCTGGTTTATTAAGAAAATCGTGATTGTAGCAGCCCCTAATACCGCAGCTTTATTTATCAATAAAAATTGCATTAAAAACCGGTTTCAACTACATATTTAATAATTTAATTATATTTCAGCAAAAGTTACATTGCTTTAGCCGACTAGGGAATATGCTGATTTTTGCTGAAAAAAAATACAAAAATTTGGCGAACGCTTCAGTCGAGTGTGGAAGAACCTACAAAAAACCTAATATATACAGACATATATTGTGTTAAGCATTCTTGATTTTTTTTAGTATACAAAAATTTGTATTTTAATGTAATATTTACACGTTGCTGAAAAAATATTCATGTATGCTATAAAACACGCAAATGTCTTGCGCCATCTATTGACAAACATTATAATGTTCCACCTAGCGGCAAAAACAATTGAATATTCAAATACGGCCACACTAAACAGAAAAAGAAATGATAAATGATGGCGTTAAGCACCACGACGACGACAGCAAAAACTTTATATTGTATATATATAATAAATAGAAAAATACGTTTTTTTTAAGTAAAAAACCATCAAAAGCACAAAAAAAAGCTGTCTTTGGTACAAGAAATGTCTTCGTATCAACAAGTATTGAGTAAGTAAGTAAGTAAGTTATTACTTAATGGATCTTAACTAGGGTTAGGTGGGGCAAACCCGACAGTGTGGGTAAAGCCGACCTCCCACTGTTTTACAAAAATAGCAATACTAAGCAAGCTCGTATTAGTTTTCTGTCAGTCTATATTTAGATGCTCAAACGACAAGAAGTATATTTTTACTATTTTCAACTTAATTTTTGTGCATATTGGATTATACATTTTTTCTTGTTAAATAAAGTGATCAAAAAAAGTCGGTAAGTGGCTTATATACTATAAGGTATAGATCTTTATAGTGTATATGTTCGTATAATTTTTTTTATTCGCAACGTCAAAAAAACAGAGTGGGGCAAATACGACCTCTAAATGGTGGGGCCAACAAGACGTCCAGCTCGAACCAAAAATACTCCAGCAACTGTTTTGAACAGCAAATGAAATAACTTTAATTAGTTACTTAGCTATTCAATCCAATCAGCCTTTAATGGCATTCATTCAACTTTTATTGGCATTCATTCAACTTTCATTTCGATATTCTGAACATTACGATTTATTCAATAAATAAATATATTCAGTTTCTTAAAACAATAACATGCTTTTCTGATTTATAATCGAAAAACTTTTAAACTTAGATCATATCTGTGCAAAATCAGTCAAAAAATAGGTGGTCGGGTTTACCCCACCATTTTTGAAAATGACAAAAATTTGTTTTTTTTTAAAATAGTCATATATCAAACAATTCAAATGGTCAGAAGAAATAAATAAATAAATAAAATAAATATCAAAAAATAGGTGGTCGGGTTTACCCCACAATTTTTGCAAATGACAAAAATTTACTTTTTTTAAAAATAGTCATATATCAAAAAAATCAAATGGTCAGAAGAAATAAGTAGTTCTAGAAAGTTGCGACAAAACGTTGGTATATCGGACGAGTTAATTTGATGTCAAAAAAGCATTTTATAGCTAAAACCAATTACTAGGTCGGATTTGCCCCACCTCACACTATGTATTTCTGTATAGTTACAATACCCAACACATTTACAGGCTATCTAAGTAATAGATTGTAGGAGCTTAAAAAAAAGGGTTGGTAAGCTGAGCTGGCAAAAAGTAAGTCTCTAGCAAAAAACTCGTGGTAAAATTTTTTTTTTTTTACGTCGGAATTTCTCGCGGATTTTTTTAAAGAGCGCGTAGATTTAAGAAAACTTCTGTTAAAAAAAAATTTAAGACTCGACAATTTCTGCACTCTTGAAGAATCTTGATCTACGGCTGTTCTTATAGATGGATATTATATTGTAAACAAGATCTAGGTACTTAAATATAACCGAGTTACTTATGCCGTAAGACTAATTGTGTAAAGCGCCTAGAGAAAACAATACTCTTAAAGTTCTACGCCTGTATCATGCACTGGCCAGAAACTAATGTACTTTACGCTTTAGTCGGTAAAGCTTCGAAATGCATGATAGCCTTTCTCAGTGTGAACATCTATTTTAATGGGTTTTCCAAAGAGAGCGTAAGAAAACAAACACGTTTCTGAGCTACGTTGTTTACGACTGATTAAATTGCTTTAGCAAATGAAATATGTTACTAAAATTGGAAAAATCTCAGCTCAAGGTATATTCGTTTAGTTGGATTTCGATTGCGCCATACAATGCTACGTTCTGCTGTGCTCGGATTGTTCATAGTACTCTTGAGCTGGAGCTCAGCGCAATTGCCCGCTGATGTCAAATGTGGCAGTTTCTTGGATGAGCCACAAATGATAAAGCAGGCAAATTTTGCCGTGCCCACGGAGCATCAGTGGCTGGGGCGCATTGTCTACAGCAATGGTAACGCTAGTAAATCAATAAATTTCCAACTTTCCTAACACATTCTCCATCTATCTACCAGACAAAGTCAATTTGCCCACCAATGCCTGCCTGGCCGTGCTTGTCTCACGTCGTAGTCTATTGGCGCCTGCACACTGCTTTGTTCAATACAATGGCGAACCAAAAGCTTACTCCGTGCAGCTGGGTGTTTGGAACAAGACCGGCAATGCGCTACAACTGAATTGTCTGCAGGGCTATTGTGTTATACCTGCACAGGAAATCGTACTCTCCGAGATAGCCATACATCCGGGCTATGATCCGCTAACGCTTAGAAATACTTTGGCCGTACTGACACTAGAAAAACCCATTGAGGATTCACCAAATGTTATGCCTGTTTGTATGCCGCCTCCTAGCCTGCTGAATGATACGCTAATCGGTCAGCTATTCTTTGTAGCCGGATTTCCGGTTACCAAGGATCTTAAGAACAAAACCTGGGTAAAAACTATAAGTCGCTCTTGGTGTCAGAGCAAACATCCAAATCTGGTCATAAGCAGCAGCACTGTCTGTGGCTATCTACAGCGCGTGGAACGCTATCATTTGGGTGCTCCATTGGTGGGTGTGCATGTGGAAAACGATGAGCCCAAGTATTTCTATTTGGTGGGCTTGCAACTGGAGACGGTGAATGCGGACAATCGCATTGCTGCCAGCTTTTTGGAGATACGACCCTATCTGGAGTATATTAAGAATAATGTTATATGGAGTTAGCTGCAATACAGTGAAGGATTAAAAAAAGGCTCCAACTAGAGTTCTATAAAGAGTTTATAAAAATAAATTAATTCTTTTTTGAAACTGCGAAAAGTTTCTCTAGACTGTGTACAATCAGATGAGCAAGTCGGCCCCTGCGCCGGGGTACCCTCGGCCCATTGCTAAACCGGCCCTGGCTCTATCTATGAGATTAAAGTGCGGGCTCCAACAAGTCGTGCTGTTTAGTGACTGTCAGTTGCTTAATAATTAAGCTCAGCAGTGCGGGAAAGTGTGAGGACAACTCAAATTAACTGGTTACTTATGTAAAATGCAAATTGTTCATATCGTATGTATATTTATATCATTTTAATGAGCTTACCAAAAACGACTTCTCGTCGTGAGCACATGTCGAGAAATTTTCATAGTTAATGGCTAGAAAATTTAGATTTTAAGTTAAATATGTTGTGGTTTGTGGTGGAAAATTTGAAGGGTCTGACTGCAGACAGGAGGCGACAATGACAACGACAACTACAACAATGACAGCTCACGGTACGACGTAGCCAAAAAAAAAAAAAAATATTGCCATTTTAGCAAAACGGAAACGGAAATTGCAAAACGTTGAAGAGACGGTAGAAGGTAACCATTTTTGGCCTTTTGCCAAGTTGTACGAAAAACGAAAACAAAATAGAAACAAATTTTTTTTCTTGTTTTTTGTTGTCATTATAATAGGCTAAGGGCTGACAAGGGCGTTGGACTTTAACATGCTTCGCTCGAAAGGGGCTCATACCAAGTGCTAATGATATAAATTTGATGAATTTGAGCTGGAATTATGCGTGAACATTTTGCGGCAGCCAGATTAAGTTATTCGAAATATTTGATAAAAGACAGCTATTTATTAAGAGAAAACAGAAAACAATGACCTTCAAAGCTTGCTGCGTAAAAGACTAAAGCACTAGCTTTATTAATACTCATGAACACAAAAAAGCACCCACTATTTTTGTATTGGCTATAAAGCATTATTTGCAGGTTGTCAGTCCTAACCGAATTCGGTAACCCTGCCAGCTTGTTCCGACTTTGTAGAATGACGCTTTGCAAGAAACGCAGCTTGATCTTCTTTGAAGTAAAGCTCTACGAATCGTTTGGTACCGTGAAAAGGCGAAGAGCCTCTCCGGCAGCATCTTTATAATTGTTTTGAAAAGTGTTTTGACAATTTTCTTTACATGCCGGCTACGTGTATATGAATGAATTGCATAAACCATACGATTGATCGTTTCATTTCACTTTCGACCAGTTTGTACAAGATTATAATGAACGAATCTTTTACGTTGAACTTGCCATGAACCTTGAAAATTACACCTTTTGAATATAACGTAAATGTCCCCTCTGCTAGAGTCAAAAACTGGATTTTAAGTGACAAAGCGTTAAAAGAGTCTTCAAAGTTTTTTGGTGCCAACTAGACATTGTCATGGAAGATTTCGACGACTTCGAAGTTCTCCAAGGGGTCCATTTTATGTTCCTAGGTTAGGTTAGGTTAAGGCGGCAGTTAGAACGTGCCGTCCCAGCTCACTTAGGCCAGATAAAAATTGGCCCGTTGTGATACCGCAGGTGGGCTTTACTCCACCCTACCCCACTAAAAAAGGTCCTCACGATATTCTACTTTACAGCCATCCGGTGGCCTCAATAAACCTTGAAAGGCATTTCGGACTCTTTCCTGAGAGCGGGGAGAAGTCATTTAGGAAGTGTGACTTGAGGAAGCGGAACCTTGTTCTGCAAAGTCCCGGGCAGTGGCAAAAGAGGTGCTCCACCGTCTCCAGCTCTTCCTCATCATCACAACTTCTGCACAAATCATGATGAGGTGCGTTAAACCTTAATGCATGAGCTCCCACCAGCCAGTGTTCGGTGATTGCGCGGATTACTTTCGAGCACTGGGCTCTGCTTAAACAGCAAAGTTCCTTGGTTCTTTTCCTGCAGTACACCGGCCAAGTTTGCCGTGAGATCCTGCACGTGTTGGAAGTTCGATTCCACGTTTCGTTTGCAGAGTGAGCGAAATGGGTCTTTATGCTTAGTTTGCAGCTGACCATAGGACTACCCAGACGCTCATTCTGAAGGACGATGCTGGTAGTTCCTTGTCTTGCCAGTTCGTCCGCAATACAATTTCCCTCAATATCCCTGTGTCCCCCGGGTCCCGACCCATATGAGGTGGATAGAAAACTGTTCAGCCATCTCCTCCAGAGACGAGCGACAGTTATTCACCGACTTCATACATGAAGTCAAGGAGGCTAGAGACTTAGTGGCCGCCTGGCTATCTGAATAAATGCAGATATTTCTATTACCTGAAGTTAAGTTTTTTAATATTGTAAGAGCCTCCCGGATCGCAGTGACCTCAGCCTGAAAACCGCTGCAGTGATCCGGAAGTCGAAACGATAATCTAACATCGAGCTCCTCAATGTAGACGCCTCCACCGACACAGTCGTCTAACTTGGAACCGTCCGTAAAGATCTTAACTGAGCCAGCTGGGCCCGGTACAGCAACATTCCACTCATCTCTGGTTGGAATATGGGTTTTGAAATTTGTTGTGAAGTGTTCCTGTGGGGTACAATAGTCCGTACGCATAGGAATGAGAGGGTTTCCCTTAAGAATTCTTGAGTGACCAAAGTCTTAGTCACTCCATTTTTTAGCCTCCCTTTCTCTATAAATTTAAATATTTCAATTCTTTGGATGAGAAGCTCGCTTACTTTTCTTTCACACTACGCCCAGAACATTGAAAATTTTTATCAGTCATTACATAAACTCCAGAAATAGAACACTGGTCAACTGGACTCTTTTATGAAGCTATTTGAAGCTTTTGGTAGACGCGGATAAGGCATCAATTGCAACTACGCAAAAAACAAACAACTTGCACATTATATGCCATACCCACTTCTTGAAAAATTGTTCCAAAAAATTTGGACTCCATAATACTACAACTATAACGGTAATAAGTTGGCCAAGTGACAGAAATTATTTTTAGTGAACCATTGTTATTTATCCTAAAAAATGGCGTACGTTAAAGTCGGTTGCGGAAAACTTTGACATACCCTGTACCACCGCATTAAAATCAAATCCGGTATATTGCTTAGAAACTCTTAAAGATATTTATTTGCCAAATTTGGCTACGAAATCTTCATAAGCAAATGCAGAACAACGAATTTTGAACCAAACACGTTTTCATGACCGGACCGATGGGGACCAGGATACAGTCAACCAATTTTGATCAAATTCGTTACAGAGCTCTAAGAAACTATTAAATATCAAATTTGGTTAAGATATCTTTATAAACTTACAAAATGTCTATCTAAAATTTTTGATTTTTTTCGAGGCCCTCTGAAAAACGACTATGGGAGCTATATAATGTAACCCCATATCATTAAAATAAAATAAACTTGTCTCCGCTGACAGAATAAGGTATCTAGTCTAACAGATTGGTTGCTCTAGCTCTAACTATCTTTAAGATCTAGGCAGACAGACGGACATGGGTATATCGACTACTCTAGTCACCCTTATCATACTTAAGGTAATTTTGGGGGGTCTCCGACGACTCCTTCTATATGTAACAAATATTTTCGGCTTTGTACCATAAGAGTATAAAAACAAACCTTTTTAAAAAACACCCTACTATATTTAAGAAAAAAGTTCTTCTTGGCCTTTAAGCGTTGACAATGAACTTAAATTCGATGGAATAACAAATGAGTCCCAAGCGGACTTTGTATTCCTTGGTTCCAAATACGTCGATTGGTAAACCACAGTGGTATTCATTTCCAATTCCCTTAAAACCAATAAAGGTAACTACCATTTAATAAAGCTAACTGCCACTCAAAAATTCTACAGATAATAATAGTTGATAGTTACGTATTAATAATGTAAAATTTCATTAATGCGTCAAATAGTATCCAACTTGATTATAAGATTACTGAGAACTACTTACAATGCATTAAAAGCTCTGACAGGGATACTTAGTTGTCTGTCAACCTAATCAATGCATTTTGTTGTTTCTCTAAAGGGGTTGAGTTAGAGCGTCATTTTTTCAAGGTAGTTTATTTCAGGATATGCGGTCTAATAGTTAGTTGAATTCAAACAAAGCGGAATCCATTGCATTTTTTAATGTAAAGATGGCGTACGTTAAAGTCGGGCGCGGACGACTTTGGAATACACTGTACCAACACAATGCAAAAAGATATTGATTTGTCAAATTTGGTTACGATATTTTCATAAACAAGCAAAAAACAGACGAATTTTGCACCAAAAACGTTTTTTCGACTGATTCGCCCTATGGGGGCTATATGATTTAGTCAAACGATTTTGATAAAAATTGGTACAGTGCTTGGGAACTCTAAAAAACTGTCAATGTCAGCTGTTTTGTATTAAACACAACATGAGAATTTATCGCAAAAATAAGGGAAATATACGAAATTACCGAAAATAAAAAGGAAAATATCGCAAATAAAAATCGCTTTCCGGAGAACGCAAAAACGAATCCAATTAAAATTGTTTGGTTTGGTTGGGCCGGAACGGAATATTCATTTCTTATATTATATTTATATAAACTTCGATATATCGAAAACACCGACGTTTTTTTAAGGCGCTCGACCACAATCTACTTTGTGAATTCTAACTTGGCCTGGGAAATGCTAGTTAAAGATACGGATGATTTTCGCTTGAAAATCGCCCACATTTTTGAGGTTAGAGTTGAACTGAGAGCAACCCACAAATAAGGTTAACAGGAAAAGCTTCCACCTAGTTGGAACAACACCCATAAAAAAAGGTTTCAAATCAAGACAACTTTTTTATGTGATACTTACAGATAGGTTAAGAAAATTCGCCTCATAATTTAAAAAATGCTAAGAATCTTACAAATTCTTATTTATTTCATAACCTACTTTTGGTCAAGGTGAGAAAATCTGAGTAAAGCAAGTGTTTTGCCAAATATTTGGTAAACACTTTAGCTAGTCTATGGACTATAAGCGACCCATAAATATGTATAGTAATGGCCTTTACATTAATGCTGGGTCTAGCATACATTTAGGCGCCGAATTGCTCTATAAAAGAGATGCTTGCACGTTACTTTGTGTTTGCTCAACTAAACAATGTGCACAATGAAAATCACAATAAAATTTAAATTGCCAAACAAAAACAAGAAGAAACGAGAACAAGCAGCAGGGGTAGGAGAAGCAGCCGAAGAGCTAATGCTAGCAAGAAGAAGAAGAGAGAATAACAAGCGAGCTGATAGTAGCTGTTTACGGTTGAGAAAAACAATTCAAAACAACAAAAAACAAACAAACAAAACAGCTGCCAAAGAGCGCCCCGCAGAGAGAGCAATAACGAGTGTGTGGGAGAGTAAAAAAGACACAGTGAGAGAGAGAGAGCGCGCGCACGAGTAAGCTTATCAACGTGAGCAACTGCTGGGAGCTGCTTAAAAAGTAAACGAGCTTACAGCGCAATGGTCGAGGACAACGCGGCGGATACGCAATGTGACATTTTTAGTGGTTATGGTCAAGCACAACGTTTTAACACACACACACACACACTTGCACACACACTTTGCACATTCTCTCGCACCCACACACACGCTAACCGAAAACGAAAGTGGCACACTCTTTGGCAGACGCCAGACACCTACAAAAACAGCTAAAAAAAAACAAAAAACAAATTGCTTGACATTAATATGTCGGGCCTGGCCGACTTTTAGATACCCCACGATACTAGAGACATTGCCCTGTACCTTTGATTTTTAAAGAAAATTTATTCCCGAAAATAGCAGTAGAAAGTAGGCAGCCTATTGTGTTGTGAAAAAAATTGTATTACTAGTGTGACCAACTTATCTTCAAAACTGCAAAGCATTGGTTTGGTTCGTTTTTTTTTGTTGAAGCGTGGACACCTCTTGAAGAAAATCATGCCTGTTTTAAATTTCGATTTCGATTACGTCTTGTCGAATGAACAACGTAGTATATCGTACCATGTATCCTTTTTGTACCCTGTACCGTAGGGTAGGGTAGGGTATATTAAGTTTGTGCAAACCAAAAATGTATGTAACATACAGAAGGAGACGTCGAAGACCCCCCAAAGTTACCCAAAGTATGATCAGGGTGACTACAGAAGTCGATATACCCGTGTCCGTCTGTCTGTCCGTATGAACGCCTAGATCTCAGAGCTGGTAAGAGCTAGAGCAACAAAACTTTCAGATTAGAACCCTTATTATTCCATAAGAGATAATTTTATTTTATTTTTTTGATATCGGGGTTCTATTATAGGGGTGTTTCAGAGGACCTCAAACAAAATCAAAAGATTTAGATTAATAATTCGTGCGTTTTTGAAAATATCGTAACGAAATTTGGCATTTTTTATAGTTCCCAACCACTTTACCAAATTTGATCGAAATCGGTGGACTATATCATATAGCTCCCACAGGGCCGATCGGTCGAAAAACGTATTTTAAACAAAAGTCGTTTTGTTTCCTTTGTTTATGAAGATATCGTATCCAAATTTAGTGTTTGTTAGTTTAGGGGCGTCATTCCTCCCACCGCAAATCATTTTTTAACTTGCTTTCATTCCTGCTATTTTTGCAGTTTCTTAAATCGAATCGAAAAATTAATGATGTTTTAAAACATTTTGTCAACAAACATTTTGCTTGATTCCGGGACATCGGGAGGAGTATCAAAATTCGGTGTCAAGTCCCTTAAATGGGTGAGAGAAACCGATTACTGGTGAACGCTTTCCTTTCAATATTCTGTCTTTGTGGTTGCTAAATAAGGTTCAAATTAATGAACCCTCAACACAAAAAGGGACATTTCGTTTGATTCGGGGACATCGGGAGGAGTATCAAAATTCGGGGTCAAGTCCCTTAAATGAGTGAGAGGAAACAAAATCTGCTGAACGTTTTCTTTTCCATATTCTGTCTTCGTGGTTGCTAAATAAGATTCAAATTACTAAACTCTCAAAGCGTTAGAAAAATAAAAAAAAAATTTTACCTTGTATGGAACTTTTGAAAAATATGTTTCTTTGGAATTTGATCAAAGTAAACTAACAGTTTTTTTGGAAAAAATATTACAATTGGATTACACAAATAAATTAAACTAGTTTCGTATTTCGTATCATCATCTCGCATGCAGCAGGACGATTTTCTATTTTTGAATCTTTGAACTCCGGCTGAGAAATTGTTTCTCTCTTTAGCTACGTTTCCAAAACACTCGAACGCGATATTTTAACAATTTGAGCTTTTAAGGCTTTTTATATCAAGTCAAACGGAAAATACGTCGTATGAGGTTTCGTATATACTATCGATTCAACTTGGTCATATATTCATTTTCTATGTAGGAGTTGTCCGAATTTGTTTTTACGTAGTATGTTCATATATTATATTTTTTGGTACGAAAAGTCTGGAGATATAAATATACTTTCGATTTGAAGGGCAAGTATTTTCACTTTAAAAAAATAAAAAAGTTTCAAAAAGTTTGTTTAATTTTTTAAACACGACAAATCGAATTGGAATGCTGGGAAGTTTGTATAGACAAAATGTCGGCGTTGTCTTGATTATGAGGCTTTAAAGCGGCTAAGTTTTTAAAGAGTTCGTAAGTGAAGGGATTCCGTTTAGTCCATTTTCTATTAAGTTTTAGGAAAAAATGTTTATACCTTTTTGAAAGTCGCTTATAGCAGAAATAAGCCGGGAAACAGATATTACTCAATGCTATTACTTATGGACTATGCGGCAACTTTCGAAAAAACATTAATTTGTGTTCTAGGTATATCTCCAAGTCCTTAGGTTTCCCAGATCCAAGCCTTCTTCGGAAATGTTTCCTGCTCGTAGTTACATAAATTTGTACGAACTTGATATACCCTTTAGCTCTATGAGTTACAACTAAAATAACTAATTGCTAGGTTTATAAAGTGCTTCGGGGCCCCTCTAGAGTGTAGGGTTTTAGCATTTTCGTTGGCAACCACAAAACCTGCACTTGAAAGATGTTTCAATTTGTATATGTGCTCGGGAGTGTTGGCTTGCCTGTTTATATTGTTGTTCTGGTTTGTAGCTAGTTCTGGGTTTTGTTTTTGTTTTGTTACTATACATATATTTTGCTTGACAGGCCTTGGCCAACACACACACCCACACACGCACACAGATACATGTGCACACGTTTAAAAGCGCGCACACACACCTTGACAGCCAACAGACGACGGGGTTTGGCTTTACTTGACTTAACCGTCGCCGCCAGCAATTGTAGGCGGTAGCCGGGCGCCTCACATATAGTGCCTAGCTACATACCAACGAGTACGGCACAATGTGTCAAAATGTAGTACACCAAGTGTGTGGGAGAGCCCTTTGGGCGCAGGTAGTCAGTCAGCTAGTAAGCCAGAAAAGCAGTCAGTCCCTAAACCTGTCATTTGGACTCTTGCTACAAATGTAGCTAACTAACTGCACAGCCAATTTTTCAGATAAACGCAAATAAAGGGTGCTTTTTTAAGAGCAAGAAAATGTGTGTCGCTGATTTAAGCATCAAACAATTGAAATTTTAACTTAAAGTCGCTTGTATATGCATGGTTTGAAACTCTCATATACACATTCCTCTTTAAGTTCTTCTACATTTCTCAAGAAGATATAATACTTTATGGCGTTCAATTCTTCAATCTGAAATAATTTAAATAAAATATGAAATATATTCCCAAAAACTTTGTTTTAGCTTAGTGGTTAAGCAAAAACTTGAGTAACGTTCGACAAAAAACCAACAACGTTATTTTATTTATATAACGACAGAAAACTGTGATTTACGATTCTGGATGAAGTCAAGTTTGCAACCAGTGCCTTAAAGTGATTTCAGAGTTGGTAAGAGATAGAGCAACAAAACTTTAAGATTACAGACAAGTTTATTTTATTTTTTTGATATCGGGGTTACATTATATAGCCCCCATAGGGGTGTTCCAGAGGACCTCGAAGAAAACCAAAAGTTTTAAATGGATAATTAGTTTTTTTATGCAGATATCATAACCAAATTCGGTACTTGGAAGTTTTGAAAGTTCCCCAGCACTCTACCATATTTTATCAAAATCGGTATCCTTATTATCCTATGGAAGACAAATTCATTTTATTTTTTTGGTATCGGGCTTATATTGTATAGCTCCCATAGGGATGTTTCAGATGACCTCGAAATAAATCAAAAGCTTAAGATGGATAATTCGTTTGTCTATAAAAATACCGCCGCAACCAAACTTCGGCATTCGGAAGTTTTTTATAGTTTTCAAGCACTGTACCGAATTTGATACAAATCGGTTGAATCGGTCAAAAAAACGTTTTTTGTACAAAATTCGTTTTTTTTTTTGTTTGTTTATGAAGATATTCCAACCAAATTTAGCAGTAATAAGTCTTTTGGAGTTCTTAAGCAATGTATTGGACTTAAATGCAATGTGGTGGGTAGTACAGGGTATCCCAAAGTCGTCCGCGCCGGAGTGTTAAAGAAACCACTTTTAAATAAGTTTTACTCCAAACGCAGTTCTACGATGTGCGAGAAAACCTCTTAGCGTCAAGGCTAAAAGATTTAAAAGAGTTGGAAATCAAGGAATCTTATATATTTTGTAATTTTTTGTCTGATTAGGAAAGAACAAAACACATAATAAGTAGGGAATCTACAATGGAGTCTTATGGTACTCGTATTCCTCGAGATATATCAAATGAGTATTCTTTGAGATACTCAATTTGATACTTATAGCAGCCATAGTAGCACATAATTATTATTTAAATACAAAATGAGACTGTTTGGAATCAACCAAGGCATACTTTAGTATTTTTTAGAGATTGCCATTTTCTGCGCACTCTGATTAAATAGAGATAATAATAATAAGAGAAAGTTTCATCTTTAATAAAATCTTATAGCTTTCTTATTTTTTGCGCTGTTTCGAATCAGTGTTCTTTGGTTTGGTTCTTTCTATTGATGCAGCAGAGAACTCAACTATTTATAGCCGCCACAGTCACTCATAATTAATACTAAGCACATGCCAGTCCATTTAACTAACTTTAGGCAAGTTAGTATTTTCTTTGGTCATATATAAATTATTTTCCATCATACCTTTGCCGATTTTAAACTTGTGCGTAAAAAAGACACCCTCTATACATACACAGAATAGAGGAAATCGCTTGCACAGTGGAAATAGTTAAACATTTATTACATTTAGTTATCTTTGGCAGCACAAAAACTTATGCCATTTTCTTTTTAACTGAGCTTGTTTAAACGCTTTTAGTGCATTGGTTAGTTGTTTTTTTTTTTTATGTTTATGGTCTCGATGAGGCATAAAATGTTTTTATATAATATAGTTAAGCACTTAATGGCATTGCCCCAGGCAGAAGAAAATAACAAGCGCAAGCTCAAAACTTTGCGCAATTTTCCGCACTTTTCTTTTGGCACAAAAATTCGCTTATATAAAAGGGTTTGCTTCTGGGCCTCTTAATTTTCGTCGTTTTTTTTTTTCAAAAATCTAATTCAATTAAAATGGCAAACTCTTTGCCAAATAGTTTGGCAAATTTGATGATGTACTGCTTGAAAAACGAACGAATTGCACGGATACACAAAACGCGCACGCACACTTACACGCACGGCACGCACATACATACAGGCATAAATATGTATAGATATATATGTGTATATCCACTTGACTTATATACATATGTAGGCTTGCATACACAAGTGGAAAGAACTACTAACTCTTCTTATACTAAGAACAACGCACTCGTCTATTTTCCTTTTTGGCCAACGCAACTGCCACTCAAAATAGCCTTTTGACTATTTTTCCTAGGCACCAATTTGTTCGAATTTTTTTTTTAGTTCTTAGCTTTTTCTTAGCTCCGTTGAAACCCGCCGCAACGTGTTCGCAGTCGTTTCTGGCCAGGAATCTCATATAAGACTGTTTGGCTTTATGGAATTCCTGAACGCGCGTCGCATCGCGTCTTTAACTCGGCCATGGCACGTTGCTGTGGAGGCCAAAGCTTTGTTTTTGTACTCTCAAAAGCACACTTGCGCTCTCTTACACGTACAACTGCTCTCTTGCGAATGCTCTCATACACAAACACACTCTCTTTCTCTCGCTCGGCATGTGAGTAAAGAAAAACACTTGTTAGGAATTTTCTTTGCCTATGTAAAATATTGCACGTGTGTGTGTGCGTGTAAATGTTGTTTTTTTTATTTTCATTGCACTTCACGTTGTTTACCAAATCCCAGTATATCAAGTTATTCCCGGAAGGACTCGACAAATCGCCGAATAATATGAAATTTAAGAATAACATTAGCTAATATGTATTGGATTTTGAGTCAACTTTTATGAGACTTGGTGGATACTGTTCTTAGAATACGTTGGTTATATCGAGACTACTATGCTTAAAAACAATTCCTTATTTCTTCCTCATTGCATTTCGGAAATGAATTAATGTTCATCTGCCCATAACAACTCGTTGTCGGCCTTCTACACTCCATTAGATTAAGGAAGCTAGTAAACTCATTACCTGCCCCTTCCAACGGACGTACCCCTTCGCCGGGTTCCCACAATAAACGTATTGAGAACCTTACTCGTTCCAGCTTCTTCATCCATACGAGTAACTTGAACTAGGCAGCGGGGTCGCTGTATGTTAATCCGCACGACTATATCAATGTCGCCATATAGCTCATACTGTTTGTCATTTCATCGAAAGTCGTCGGTCGTCGTCATCAACGAGTCAGATACCAAAGATCTTACGGAGTACACTCCTTTCAAACACTATTTGCATCAGACAGGGTTATCACTTATTAATTAGTTTATTCCGCAAAAGAGTTATACTTCTCACTAGATCAAAGTAGCAAAGATTGGTAAGAGTAATTCTCCGCTTGATCTCCATGCTGACAACGTTGTTCGCTGTGACAATGGGGACGAGCTGACGAATTTCTTGACAACATCAAAAGCATATTTTTCAAGCGCAGCCTGATCGTCTAATCGCCACTGCTCTCTACTTAAAGAAAACATATAATCCGGCTTACTCTCATCAACTAACAGTCCCAGTCCACCAGATTCCTTTGAAATAGCTGCAAAGCTTCCGGCAACAACTTGGTGCGGCCGATGATGTCCAGATCATCCGCCTATGCAAGCAACTGCAACCTTTTATGAAAAATTATCCCTTTTAAACCTTCCACAACATACTCTTCATCGCAAATGTAAAGACATTGCAGAAGAGAGAGTATCGCCTTGTCTAAAACCTCGAGCAGTATCGATATCTAAGAGGTCTGCTTTAACATGAAAGAATAGATGGTGGGTGTGCATTTGGTATTCGTGGGCCTTTTCCAGTTTTTCCGTAGTGTAAATATTTGAACAATGGTGGTCTTGCCAGGTCTAAAGCCGCACTGATAAAAGCCAAATTGGAATAATGATATTCCCCTAAATCTATTGCAATGGATTTGACTAATAGTAGAAAAACTCCTTAGGTTTTAGTGGCATAAGGATACCAGTTATATATGCTTTATTTCCAATATAAAAAATGGCGTACGTTAAAGTCGGGCGCAGACGACTTTGGGATACCCTGTACCACCACATTACAATTAATTCCGACAAATTGCTTAAAACCTCCAAAAGATATTATATTCGGCAAATTTGGTTACGATGTTTTCATAAAAAAAAAAAAGAAATCAGTCGAATTTTGCACCAAAAAATTTTTTTGACCGACCGGTCCTATGTCGACCCTGTACCACCACATTGTAATTAAGTCTGACATATTGCTTACGACCTTCAAAAGATATTTTATTCGGCAAATTTGGCAACGATATTTTCATAAACAAACAGAAATCAGTCGAATTTTGCACCAACAAATTTTTTTGACCGATCGGTCCTATGGGGACTATATGATATAGTCAACCGATTATGATCAAATTTAGTACACTGATTGGGAACTATAAAAGACTTCCGACTGCCAAATTTGGTTCCGATATCTTCAAAACCAAACGAAACACAACGAATTTTGTAAAAACAGCGTTTTTTTGACCGATCGTTCCTATGGGAGCTATATGATATAGTCAACCGATTTTAATCAAACTTGGTGCAGTGCTTGGATACTCTAAAAAACTTCTTAATGCCAAATTTGCTAACAATATCTTTACAAACAAACGAAAGGCAACGATTTTTGTACAAAAAACGATTTTTTGACCGATTGGTCCTATGGGAGCTATATGATATAGTCAACCGATTTTGATAAAATTTGGTACAGTGCTGGGGGACTCTAAGAGACTTTTGAAAGCCAAATTTTGTTTCCATATCGTTATAAACAACCGAGTTATGTATGCCCTAAAAACTTTATTTTTGATCGATTGGTCTTCCGGGGGGGTTCTATGATATAGTCAACCGATTTTGATAAAATATGGTAAGAGTGCTGGGGAACCCCCATTGCCAAATTTGGTTATGATATCTTCATAAACAAACGAATTATCCATCTAAAACTTTTGCTTTTTTTCGAGGTCCTCTGAAACACCCCTATGGGAGCTATATAATGTAACCCCGATATCAAAAAAATAAAATAAACTTGTCTCCTATGGATTAATAAGGGATCTTATCTGAAAGTTTGGTTGCTCTAGCTCTTACCATCTCTGAGATCTAGGCGTTCATACGGACAGACAGACAGACGGACAGACGGACATGGGTATATCGACTTCTCGAGTCACACTGATCATACTTTAGGTAACTTTGGGAGGTCTCCGACGTCTCCTTCTGTACGTTACATACATTTTCGGCTTGCACAAACACAATATACCCTTTGTACCATACGGTACAGTGTATAAAAAGATGGAGTACGGGCGCGAACGACTTTGGGATACCCTGTACCACCATAATTCAATCAAATTCGGTATATTGCTTACCAACTCCAAAAGATATTTCCTTGCCAAATTTGCTTACAATATTTTAATAAGCAAACAAAAGCAAGTCGAATTTTGCACCAAACACGTTTTCTTTGATCGATTGGTCCTATGGGAGACGGATTTTGATCAAATTTGGTACAGCGCTGGGAAACTCTAAGAGACTTTTGAAAGCCAAATTTTGTTTCCATATCGTTATAAACAACCGAGTTATGTATGCCCTAAAAACTTTATTTTTGATCGATTGGTCTTCCGGGGGGGTTCTATGATATAGTCAACCGATTTTGATAAAATATGGTAAGAGTGCTGGGGAACTTTCAAAACTTCCAAGTACCAAATTTGGTTATAAAAAAACTAATTATCCATTTAAAACTTTTGGTTTTTTTCGAGGTCCTCTGGAACACCCCTATGGGAGCTATATAATGTAACCCCGATATCAAAAAAATAAAATAAACTTGTCTGTAATCTGAAAGTTTGGTTGCTCTAGCTCTTACCATCTCTGAGATCTAGGCGTTCATACGGACGGATAGACGGAAATGGGTATATCGACTTTTCTAGTCAACCTGATCATACTTTAGGTAACTTTGGGGTGTCTCCAATGTCGCCTCCTGTATTTTAATTTTAAATTTTCGGATGGCACAAACTTAATATATCCTGTGTAGCTTAAGGTACAGGGTATAATTATACAAAAGTCTTCTTAAGTAAAGTGTTATGGACGACAACTGAATAGGAGTTAAAGGAACATAAATATCCAGGAAAAATATGTCAATTAAGCCACATTGATGGCTCAGAATAATATGGCATCGGTTTTTATGATATGTACTTCTATATAAAATAATAGACTAAAATACACATCCCTAATCCCTGTAGCTGCACAGTAAATATAGCTGGAATTTCATCTATTTGAGAAGCTATTAAGTTTAGTAAAAAAATGTTGCGTTTTCCAGGAAAAAAAAGTTGCCATAAAATGAAAAACTCAATATCAGTTTGACATGCAGTACATATCACAATTTACTAAAAAAAATAAAAAATGGAATACATTTGAAGATTACGAAATAGATTTAATGTGAGTTTGGTAAGAAATATCTATTGTGTATACCCGAACAAGATCCCTAACACTCGCTAAATTCTTTAAAACTTAGGTCTCAAATAAAATTTGTTTAATATTGAAAAAAACTACAGAGTCCCTTGTAGAATTTTAATTGCAGTAGGCAGTGCAGAAAGCACCAAATCCATTATCCATATCGTGGATTTAATTTTCTAAACATCAAATTGCGAGGTTTACTATTCATATTTTGCATCTAACCATGAATTTAAGTCGAGAAACGGCTTCAAAATTTTTTTCATGAAGATCAATGACATTTTCATGCGGTAACCAATTTCCGAACCACTTTTCCCGCTCCGATTGAGATATTTCCATATCATGCATTTTAAAAGCTTCGCTTGACTCTTCGGGGATAAGAAAAACTATGACCACGAAGCTTATTTTTAATGTGCGGAAACAGAAAGAAATCATTCGACCATCAATTGGATGTTTTCAGCGCTGAACTCATATCGATGGTATTCAGAGTGTCTTGGATTGATGACTTTCAACAATAAAACAATAAACTGCAGGTTGACCGGATCGTAATATACAGTTCCTAAGGCCGAAAATCATTTTATATCAATGGTATGCCAAGGCGTATGTATATTTTGTATAATAACTCAAAGTATTAATGATATGAGCCAAGAACACTAAATTTCGAACCGGATCACGCTATTAGGGCGATAAGCAACCAATAAATAAATTTATCATAATGCTGTCCGATAAAGTGGAACAGATAGATCTAGCCAATCAAATGGCACTCGGATCTTCCCAGCTATCAAAAGTGATAATTGATAAGCTGAGAGATAGGCAAAAACATGAGAACTTGGAACTATACGACTAACAGGCAAGCATGCCAAGGCAACAAATACAAAGAGCCTACAAATGTCTAGATGACATGCTGGAGTGTAGAACATTATTGACTTTCTGTCGCTTAAGATCCACAAGCTGGAAAGCAAATACGATTATTGTACAATTGACTTTGCAAACTTGTGCGAAATTCGGAATGAGGCATACTGTTTGTCCGAAAAAAATAGACAGAAAGGTTGCCGAGCTTCAAAAGGCAGTTACGACAGAGAAACAAAGAGTGGAACTATCACAATTTGAAGACAATTCAAAGGATTGACCTAAATTCTATGGCTAATTATCGAGTTCATCCACGACAGGGTAGATATCAGCAATACGAAAAAGCTGAACTATCTGAAGTCGTGCCTCAAGGGAGAGGCCAAAACAATGGTGAGCCAGCTGCTGATGGGCTCAGCTGCTAACATGCAAACGCTATGAAAATAATAGAAACATTTTCGCGGAGCGGCTTGAAATATTGATGGATTTGTAGCCATTAATCCCTTATTCCGAAAAGGATATTCGCTAGAATGTTTTCACATAATGAAGGCAAAGGCAAATATTGGTCATGAAGCAGATTGTCTTATCGTTCAAATACTTTTGCGTTAATTTTCAACGGTTGCCTTAAAAGTGTATGAGCAATACGTGAGAAAATCCAGCCAAATACAGTCTCTGGTAGATGGGCTGCAGTTTGTTCAACAACTCTATCATTCAGCAAGCTCAGCCCAAAATGTCGTTGACAGGAAAGCGCCGACGCAACCAAAAGGCAGTCCAAGTGCATTTTGTTCGAAACGCGGACATGAACTAGCCAAGTGTCATGACTTCAAGACGTCACTGTTCACTGACCGCAAGGAGTTTATTACAAAACAATGTCTCTGCTACGTCTGATTTGGCAAGCATATTGAGAGGGATTTTAAAAGTGGCCTGAGGTGTCGGTATCGCAAGGGTAGGCACAATACTTTGCAGCATGAGGAAGCAAACAGAGAGAGCAAACAGACACTGGTCCTGGCAGCGTCACATCACCTTGTCAAAAAACCGGTAATAATAATCGCCAACTCAATGGTTTGCCAGGACCACTGCTTGCCCTCTGGGAGAATGATAATGCATGATAACATTAATAAATTAAGCCTTCGTTTAAGAAAAAAAATTAATGAAAGCTATATATGCTTAGGTATGCTGTTTACACCTGCTCGACTTTAAGTTTGTTTTTAAAATAAAGATACTTAAATTATAGCCTGAAAAAATAAAATCTATTCACATCGAACACACACCCTATACAATTTCTTTTTTAAGTCAAAGAGACTATTTAGTGTGAGCAAGTCCATAACCTTTCCATCAATGTAAATCATTTTGCTAATTGATTTGGTGGGTGTTTGGTTTCTGTGTAGGCTTTAAAACAAAGTTCTAGATTTCTTATGACATATCTAAAAATACAAAGACCGTCAGTAGTACCAACTACTAACACTACCAAGCAACTGCCAACAAAGGTATTTTAATGGTGTAATCAATTTCCATAATAAAGCCCTCCATATTTAATCGCCTAAGATTGGCAGCTGCCAACTGCTTGTCCAAGTGAAAGACTTTCGCAGTAAAATGTCTTTCACACCAAACTGGGCTAGTTTTGCGCATAAATTACAAATTAGTTGTGGATTAACAATACCCACACCCAGAACGTATTAATTTGCACTATATTTAGAGCAAGTTATGCAAATATTGCAAAAATAAGCAAAAACTTTCGCTAATAAGTGCCGTGGTTTGCAGATCTTGATGAAACAAGCATAAACATTTAAATTAGATGAGCGCCACACAAAGGCAGGCAAGTGGACTTAATGAAGATAGCCATTTAACAATGGCCAAGGAATTGGCTTGATGTTGAAAAGAATATGCTGAAACTCACCGTGAACAGCTAATATTTCACTGCTAGAGCGGCTGCAGCGCAGTTTTAGTCGATATTCAGGCAACAACGGCAACGCACGCCAAAATTGACAGTTTCCAGCATTTGAGTTGGGTTTTTACAAAGGATTACTTAGCAGCTAGTAATGTGCTCAAAATTGTCGGCAGCCTTGTTGCTGCTCAGCTGTTGCATAGCTCTGTCTATGGCCGCACCACAGCAGTTTGGGTAAGTAATGCTGCAGAGCACTACTTTTAGTTACTAACGACTGCTATAGTTTCCAGCCTGCAGTCACCTCCTTTGATTATGACTATGCTGCAGAGCCACGTGATAACGCTGCTGAGGATAGCAGCACTGAGCGTCCTTTAGTGCGTGTTTGGAACAGTTTTGTGCGCGGCGTGCGTCCTGCTTTAAATTTGGGCAATCTGACTAATCCGTTGGCCAACCTTTTCAATGATGGCAGCGCTAATATTATAGAAACACCGCCCTTAATTGACTTTCAAGCCTTGAATGTGCAACTAAATAAGGATCCTTATGAGGACACGACGCACTCAACGCACAGCCAACATAGACGCAAGCAGCGAAAGCCTGCCAAGAAGCGCAAAACACAAAAACGTCAGCGTATACAGCCTGTCTATGATTATCCTACTGCCAACTCCAAGCCCAGTGATGAGCATTATACCTACTACAAAATAGGCGCTTCAGTGTCTTCAATGGCGGCAAATGAGGCGCCACAATCGATGCCCATGTTTTTCTTTGATGCAGACTCCAATAGCTACTATGCAGTGCAACGTTTTAGCGCACAGGATTATCATGATCAGGAGCAGATTATGCGTCATTTCTATGAGCCACAAGAGCCAGAGTCGACCGATCAACAACAGTCCAAGCGTGTGATTTCTGGCAAAAAAAGAGTAAACAAGCTGCGCCCCTTGGCCAATCCGACAAAGCGACTTGCCGAAGATGCAGCTGCAGCGAACGATGACTACGAAGACGACGAGAGTATTTATAGCAGCGCCAATCAAAACCAACAAATTGACGAACTGATTGATATGAATGCAGCTGACGATGACGCTGACAGCGAAGACAAGGCAGCGGTCACGCAACATTATCGGCAGCGCTCCCATACGAAGTCGCGTCATAACCGGCCAAAATCTATGCCGGGACAGCTGTACTTTTGGCTGAGACCCTGGTAAAAAAAACTGAATTGTGATGTTGATGAAAATGCAATAAATCCGTATGTGCGCGAAAGTGGGCGTGTATTTGAGGTATCTTTTAAGCAATGAATTAGTGTAGTAGTCTGAAAATAAATCGTATAGACAATTATAATTGTACTTTATACAACTACAGACCGGCTGAGGTAGACAAGAACTTACAGAACTTATTATTAATACTAATAACAGTCAGTCAAATATTAAGCTTAGTCGTCTGGCTAAGACGTGACGCAACATTGTTGTCCAATGGCAGTGCAACCACGGCTACATGTTCCACATCATGAAAATAGGCATGCTGTAAAGCATCCTTGGCAGAAATGCGCAGATTGGGATCATAGCACAACATAGACTAGACGTAAGATGAGACCAGTTAGTGTTTAGAAAAGGAACTAGTAATCGATTCAGCGCATACCATTATCAGATCATGTGCCTCATGCTCTCGTATATCTGCAGGCACATTTGTTGCCTCCCATTTGGGAAACTTGGCCTTAAAATCAGGCAGCTGTGTAACACCCGGCCACTTGGTTTCATCGGGCGTGCTCAGCGTGCGAAAAATGCGTAATAATTGATCAATTTCGCTGTCGCCCGGAAACAGCGAGCGACGCGTAATCTATCATAGTAATATAAATAAATTAATTTAAGCAGTAATTTGTGTATCAAAACGCACCATTTCGGCAAAAATGCAGCCCAGACTCCAGATATCCACGCCAGTATTGTAAAACTTGGTGCCCAGCAGTATTTCTGGTGCGCGATACCAAAGCGTGACCACTTCATGTGTATAAGCGCGCATGGGCACATTGAAGGCGCGCGCCAAGCCAAAATCCGCCAGCTAGAAATGTAAACATTCAAATACTGTTCAAAGCAATAATACAGCAGCAGCTTACCTTGATATTGCCTGCAGTGTCCACAAGCAGATTCTGCGGCTTGAGATCTCTATGCAGTATGCGGCTGGTGTGACAGAAAGCTAGAGCATCAAATATCTGGTACATATAACTCTGCAAAACGATGTGTAGAGGGCAGGGCTTAGTTGATTGTAGTTTAAAACAGCTTGGCAATGTTTGTTGAACCCACTTTAATAAGCTGCGGCGTAAAAACATCTTTCTTCTTGTCCATCAGCTTCTTGAGATCCATATTGAGGTACTCGAATATCATGTATAAATTGTTACCTGATATAACCACATCGAACAACTGCACAACGTTCTTGTGCTTCAGGTTTTTGAGCAGCGAGATTTCGCGTATGGCTGTGGAAGGAACACCTTCCGTTTCGCTAAAAACGCAAAGCAGACAGGAAGGAGTTAGTTCCAGAACCAAGACATCAGATGTCTACACTGTTTAGCATCGCACTTGTGACTATGCCACACGACAAAGCCGAATCATGTGGTGCTACGGTTTGGTTTAACATACAGCGCAGCACGCACAGAATTCGGGCTTCGTAGCGCAGCCTCGAGTGTCCTTTGGCAGCCGCAGGCATTTGACATTCATGAAGGACACAGTGGCACTGTACGAATTTACATTTTTGCACAAAGTAGCGCCAGCTGCGTGCCTTAGACAGCGTCCTGCGTTAATTAATCCAAACTCATGTAGTTTGCTGTTGCATTTCTGTTGGATTTTAAAGTTATGTGTGTGTATATATGCAAAAAATACAAACCCTTCAAGTTTAATTTTTTTAAGCGCTACATCCTTGCCCGATTCGTTGCTGCGCGCCTTGTATACAATACCATACGTTCCTTCGCCGATTTTTTCGGCACTTTGAAAGTTTTCCAACATTTATATTTGCTTAAATATGCTAAAATATGAACAATTTAATGCTTTGTCGTTATTTTATAAAATTGGAGGGAAAATATCGGCATTAAGGCTAGGGACAAAAAAAATGCTATGCACATTTTATCGAAATATCTATCGATATGTTTGTGTAATCGATGTGTGAAATTAGTGTTGGTTAGCTTGAGCAAAAAAGAGCGACTTGTTCAAGTGAACTAGTGGAGCTGTTCATATTATTTCGTTGCTCAGTTGGATTTTTATTTAGCGTATAAACGCTTGCTGTTGCGTTGAGGAGTTGAAAATTTGTGGGATTTTACAGAACGAAACTTCTCCTCAAAGCAGACCCTATTCTAATTTTTCGCTGTTGAGTAATTGTTGCACTGCAACATTTGACCAGCGAGTATAAAAGAAGATAGAGCGGAACAGCTGGCCGTTGGCGTTTAAATGCTTTTTTTTCTCTGTTGAGCAGATTTCAAAGCACTGTGCTGTTGTTTTTGCATGTGTGCAAAACCCGACTGCCGTCGTCTAAAATTTTTGCTGACAGCTCGCAACTTGTGCTGTGTTTATAAAAAAAAGTACTTTTAAAAGCTTTAAATAGCTTTCAAATCCTATATAACTTAGTAAGTTGCCAAAACAAATTCAAATGACGTAAAAGCTTGTACTTTTTTAATTATTTGCACTAAAGGGGTATACGCAGTTCGAAAAATCTCACGTGGAATGACAAAACTTCATATAACAAAAAAAATCACATTTGGGATATTCCATTTGGGATTTTTTTTTTATATGAAGTTTTGTCATTTCGTGCGAAATTTTTCGAACGGCGTATAGGCCTTAAGGCACTATTGGGCATTAAAGCAGCGGTGGGCACTCAGACGGCACGCGTGCCAAAGAGCTTTCACACGTACGGGAGAAAATACGAGAAAAGACTTTTTACCGTAAAAGCTCGCCTCGTACGTGTGAGCTAGAATCTAGCTAGATTTACAATGAAACGCAAAGCAAAGTCACATGGCAAACACGAAACAATACGTACACTGCGAGTTTTTGGTTTTTGTTAGTCATTAAAATGTAAGCGTCTAGCAGGCGTCACTTGCAAAGAGTAATAATATGGTATGAGCAAGAGATATTTTTTTTTTAAATTTTAGGCTAAATTGCACTGCTCAAATGCACTTACAGATGACATTTGAACAATTTAAATCGAATAAAATGTTGGTCATCCGAAATAAAAGACAATTATATTAAAGAATTTAGTGGTAACAGAAAATAGATCTCAGCTATGCCAAAAAAAAAACAGTCTTGGCCCATTGTACGCCGGCATTTTCGAAAGCTCTTTTTTGTTCACGCACACAGGCACAAAAAAATTGCATTAGTAGTTTTGCCCACCGCTGCATTAAAGGATTTATTAGTTTTGTTAAAGATATTTTGTTAACCAACACTAAGGGCAACATTTGTTCAAGGTTATAGGCTATTCCCACTGAGCACATCTCAACGGAACGCATGGGATTTTTTGAAGATGTGAAATTGGCGTTCGCACTGTCAACATTTAACATCTAACATCTTGCTGCCATATTGACAAGCTAAGAAGTGAAAAAAGCAAATTGTTAATAAAATTACAAAATATGGATGTAAAAACAAAATTAGATGTTATTTTACGTGTCGTGCAGCAACAGGAAGAGTTAATAGCAAATGCTATTATGAAATTAAGTGACGAACTGTTTGGATGATTGTAAGTTGTTTAGGTGAATTTTTAACTTTAATTCACAAATTTCTTCAAATTTATAATTTAGAAGCGTTATGGTATGTTTTGGGAGAAAGACGTACCTGTAAGTACGGACGATTTTTTTAAGGAGAGCTTCCGGATGGAGCGAAGTACATTTTCAATGCTGGTGGACAGGCTAAAGGTATTGGAAAAAAGGATAAAAAATTGGCGGAGCGCCAATTCCCCTTGAGAAGCGGATTGCCATTGCTATGTATACCCTAGGCTCTGCTTCAGAGTACAGAGCAGTAGGACGGCTGTTCGGAGTTTCGCCAAACAGTGTGTGCAATATTTTGCACGAATTTTGCAGAGCAGTGGTACTGGTGTTCACAGAGGAGTACTTGTCTCCCAACTACCTCACGAGGGAAAAAATTGACGAATGTGTGCAAGGGTTCGAATCGCTTGGATTTCCGCAGTGTTTCCGCAGTGTAAATTCATTACTATAATTGTGCATATTTCATTATATAAACAACTTCTTTATTAAGATGGATGCCACATTGAAGTGAAGCCATTAGCATCAGAAGCTGCTTACCACTACAACTACAAAGGCTGGTACTCAATTGTTTTGCTTGTTTTAGTTAATTACCGGTAAGTTATTATTATTTGTTAGCATTATCAATGCCCAATTAATGCAATTTAATTTGTAGGTACCGGTTAACTTATGTGAACATTGGATCTCCAGGTCGATGCAACGATTCCTCAGACTTTCGTTCGTCTGCACTTTGCAAGAAACTTGAAACTACACCACTGCTAGAGGAGGGGGCAAAAGCAATATGCGGCGTAAAAGTACCAGTTGTGTTGATTGCGGACTCGGCGTTTAGATTTTCAAGAAATATGATGAAGCCGTATCCATTCTCAACAGCGTCACCAAACAAGCAAATTTTTAACTACCGTTTGTCTAAGGCCAGACGAGTAGTTGAAAATGCATTTGGCCATTTGAAAGGAAGGTTTCGCCGCATTGGAAAAGGACTGGAATCACATCCAAAAAATAATAAAATAATTGTTTTATGCTGTTGCATTTTGCACAATATTCTTAATGAGCACAAAAGTGCAATAAACGAGACTTGGAAAGTTGCCACAAGTGAACTTCGTGAGCAACCAAGACACACTAACATTTCTGGTGACTACTCACAAGATGCGGAAGAAGTTAGATCTGCATTAGCAAGATCTTTCAATAACAATGAAGATACAGAATAATAAAATATGTTTAAGTTTTCTAAAAATTCATTTAATTCACTCTTTCACGTTTTGTATTCACAGCTTTAAGCTCTTATAAGTATTGCATACTACATATGTATTACATTAACTAAATTTTAAAAATAAAGCACATGGACTAAATTAAATTATTAACTATTATTTTTACTTATTATTTTTTAAAAAATCCATTACTTCCTTTTGGAAGTTTTTTTGATTTTGGACCAGTTGCCCCAGGAGCTCTTCCTGTATTTCCGCCCGGTTCCGAGCCACTTCGACCAGCTCGCCTAAATTATCTCTTTTTTTTCCTTTTTGGGTTGAATCTTCATTGACCTCCTCACGCAATCGTTAGCTGTTACCTGCAAAACGGCTGTAATACCATTAAAATTAATTAGTTATTTGTTTTGATTATATTTAATTGAAAATACTTGCATTCATTTTCGACGGTGACCTCCTCAATATTATTTATTGCGAAGTTTTCTAGAATTTGATGAATTTTTTCGAAGTGGATCCACCGTGAGGGTGCTCCGCCGCTGGGCCCTATTTTTCTTTTTTCTTCTCTGAAAATACATACATAAACATATTAAGAATTAATTGATTTAATTTGGTTTTTACTTAGCTATATTTCCTTGTCATGTTGTCAATCTTGGTTCGCACGTCGGACCAAGTGCCTTTGAAACCACTAGCTTTGAGGGTTTCCGCCATCTCCGCATAAACATGCGAATTCTTTCGCACACCTCTTAGCTGTGCTACCTTCTCCAACCACATATCTAAGAGGTGTAACTCCATCTAATTTCTTCAATTAGTTCTTTGTGCGGTTGCTTTTCTGCAAGCTGCTGCTACATTTAAAAAACATTTTATTAAAATGTAAATTAAATAAACAATTTATATTTTTACTTACAATTACTTGGCGGTTCCATTTTGTATTTGTATTTAAAAGTTGCCACTCTTTTTCGTTAACATTTTACCAGCGAATGACAAAAACAAGAGGTGCACAGAAAAATAATCGAATAATTTCTCATCGAGATGCAATAAGATAGGAACATTTCCACAAGATGTTGGAATGATGTGGAAATTTTCGGAACGGGTAATAATTCATACGCAACATCTTCGACAAAAGATGTTAGATGTTAAGTGTGCCCCAGTGTGAATAGCCTATTAATTGTTGAAAAACAACTGCGGTAAATTTAACTGCTGTTGATGATAACCCGTAAGCCGTGCGAATGTAACAATAGATGGTGCCACTTGATTTTGTCATTAATATTATTTTACCATATAGATGGCGTTAGTAATTTTACTAAAGTTTTTCAGTTATTTTTAAATGACTTGTCATGGGAATCTAACCATAGGTGGCGCCAATTAGTTTTTTCTTCAATGTCAAATTATAGCTACATATAAATTATATTTGGCAGTCGTAGTTTGTTAAATTTTAGAATTTTCGAGTTCATTTTTTTTTTTGTAAATTTTACTGAAATTAATTATTTCATACTCAAAATAATTAAGTTATGTATTTCAATTTTCACTGCTGACATATAGCTTCGAAAATTTAACAATAGGTGGCGTCAGTTGGAATTTTGTTCAACTTTTGATGGTTTTGGAATTCTTACAAAGATTGAGTTATTTTTTTACATTTTAATTAAACTCATTAATTGTCAAGTTTAAACGAAAATTTTTTAAATCATTTTTGGTGTTTAAGCTAAATAACTTGTTTGAACCATTTGTAAGCTTATAGAATTTTTTTTGAGTCCGAGCAGTTTTAAATTATTTTTATTATTTAAAAACTAAAATAATTTATAAATTATTAAAGATAAATTTTTAATGAGAATAAAAGGAATAAGACGACAGGATACCTGTAGAAAAACCAACGCATCGATACTCCAGTCTCTGCAGATTTTAGCAAAAGGAGTTTTTGGCATGCCAAGACAGCTTTTTACTTTACTGGATCGATAATACTGCTGAGCTTACTGATGGTGGGGGCGGCAAAATCTCCCACTGAACCCTCCCCGAGGGTGCCGCCCGGTAATAGGTGCCACAGTTTTCAGTCTATTTTTATAGGCAGAAGGCACCTAGCTAAGTTAAAAATGCAATCTATTATGTTCGTTACTCTTCAATAGTACAGCATATTAGTTTGCATTTTTATCATGGTGGAGAGTAACTAAGGGGCTGGATCAAGGTGTTATGCGACCCGTGCCGATGATCAGCCTGGCTGGGGGCCCCTAAATAGCCCAGTCGTGAACGTGAGCTTACGGATACCTGGCGCCCTCCGTAATATCTAGCCTTACCTGCGTACCGGGAGCTATGCGCAGGCGGACATCTTCTCTCCCACACTCGTGGGTCCAAAAATGAATGAATTAATTAACAAAAGAAAAAACTTTAAGGAGACTGGCTCCTCCTCAATGCAGCCAGATCAAATGGGAGTAGGGGCATCCACTTCCGCCTCCACGATGGCTCGTAGTAGCCAAAGTGGTTCGACACCCAGCAGGGCTTCCACTGGACATACGGCCAAGCCGGTGTCTTGTGTAACAGCAACCTCTACGGCAGCCGGAACCAGCAACGCAGGTAGTCAGCGTAACGCGGCTAGTCTGCGCGATGAGGATGGTACTGCCAAGGAGGGTGCTGTGGGCAATGCTTGTGCGCGAAAATGGCCTACAATTAAAATAACGGACCCAGCTAAGGCGGGTCACGCGGAAAAACGCATCGCATGTAGACTCCTGAAGAGAGTGCATAGCGAACCGCCGACTGAAGAGGAGAGGACGAAGGACCTGGTTGCAGCCATTGAGTGGGCGAATGCAGTAATCCCAGGTTTCTCCCTCGAAAAACTTAAGGCAGCGGCACCCAAGGTGCAAGTGGCTCAGAAAAGACAAAGGTCCATGGAAGAGCCTAAGGCGAATGCAAAGAAAGCGAAGACGCAGGGTACAAACCCGTATAAATCCTTCGCTGAAGTCACGCGCGACCGAATTTTAATTGGCGTGCTCGATCAAAACGACCCGGAAGGAAGAATTCCTAGGGTTCAGTGGAAATGGGTACAACGAGCCCTATCGAGTGTGGCTATGGACGTAATCTGCAGCAACCCAGGACCACCGCCATCGTGCATAGACGCGGGTTGGTACCAAGGGCAGATTAAGGTCATAGCTTGTGACGACGAGAGATCGGTGTCACTGTATAAGGATGCCATCTCAAGAGTTGGAGAAGTCTACCCTGGAGCGAAGCTGGTAGCGGTGGATAAAAAGACATCCCCTCCAGGCCCAGAGCGAGAGTGTGGATTCCAACTGCCCCGTCAGAACCGGACAAGACTATGCAGCTATTCAAAGCATGCAATCCAAATCTGCCGGTGGACAAGTGGGTTTTTGCTAAGATAGAAGGCGGTAATGACAATGCCGACTGTGAAGTAGTTAAACAGAAAGCGACAATGCAGGTGCTTCTGTTACTATCTGACGATTCAATTGAGCCGCTAGCGAAATGCGGTGGCTTAGTGAATTATGGTTTTGGTAAGGTAATCATCAAAACCTACAAAACGGATGCAGACGCTGTTGAACAGATAGCCACTGTTAGCGATCCTGCTCCGGGTGAGCCCGACGTGGACATGATAAGCGATGTAGAGAGCATTGGGTCTACTGGATCGAATCTCGCATCGATCTTTGACTTCATGTACACGGAGGGCGAACTTCTAAGAGAAAAAGAGCTGCTAAGCGAGTCGCAGGATGAAGCGGACGTAACACTGATAGATGGTCCGTCTCCTACAAATAAACCTCCACCATAGTAAAGCAGCTTCGGCTGCACTCCTGAATCGTCTGGCAGAGACATCGCCAGACATTGTCCTCATTCAGGAGCCGTGGTTAAATGGAGGTCGAATCTGCGGCCTGAGGACACCATCCTATAAACTTTATGCTGCTGCTTGTACAAGTAAAATCAGGGCGTGCATAATGGCGAGATCAAATCTGAATATTTTCTTGATTCATAGTTACAGTAATGAAGACATGACGACAGCTAGCTGGGAGATAGGCAAGAGCACATATCGGCTTGTCTCCTTCTATCTGGCTCATGACGATGCGGGGCCATTACCACCACAACTGTTAAGAGAGCTGGTAATGGACAGCGAAAGAAGTAAATACCAACTTATCCTTGGCGGTGATGCGAACGCACACCACACTATATGGGGCAGCTCAGATACCAACGAAAGGGGTGAGTCTCTCTTTAACTACATTATTAATAAGAAACTTCTGTTATGCAATCGAGGTAGGGAGCCCACCTTTGTGATTCGTAATCGACAAGAGGTTTTAGATATAACTTTAGTCTCAGACTCTCTCTTTGATAAGATAGATCACTGGATGGTATCGAAAGAACATTCATTCTCTGATCATCGATATATAGAATTCGGGCTCCGAGAAGTTTCACAGAAAACTGTCAAAAACAGAAACCTGAAAAGGACAAATTGGCAAAAGTATTTGCATGAATTAAAAGGCAATATTCCTGAAACCCCTTCCTTTCATCCTAAAGATAGTGAGGAGCTAGATAGCCTCGTTGAGTCATTCACGAGAGCATGTAAACAAGCACTGAATAAAGCCTGTCCCTTGAAAATATGCAGAGGGAAAAGAAGCCACCCTGGTGGACAGCAGGGCTAAATCAGTTGCGACTACAGTGCAGAAGGCAGTTCAATAAAGCGAAATCCTCACGAGAGGATAGTGATTGGACCTGCTACTATGATAATCTTAAGATATACAAAAAGGAGCTGAGGAAAGCTAAAAGGATCTCGTGGAGGACTTTTGTGGTGATATTGAAAATGTTACCGAAGCTTCTCGGCTTAGAAAAATTATTTCAAGCGCTAATCAGACTACTGGATACATTCAGAAACCTGATATGAGCTGGACAGAATCTAGTGAGGAAACCTTAAACGTACTACTGGATACGCACTTCCCAGGCTCTACCAGTGGCCACACGGTCGAGGCTGGGATAATTAGTAACATCAGAGAGCCTGACAAGGGTATCTTAGACCTAATTACAGAACCCAATGTTGAATGGGCAGTAAAGACATTCAAACCCTATAAATCACCAGGGCCTGATGGAATCTTCCCAGGTCAACTTCAATGTTCGATAGATTATATTGCAAAATGGCTAGTAACTATCTATAAAGGTGTACTTACACTGAGATACATTCCTGCCTTATGGAAGGAAGTTAAAGTTGTTTTTATACCCAAAGCGGGTAAAATATCTCATGTAAGTCCCAAAGACTTCAGGCCTATCAGTTTATCATCTTTTCTTCTGAAAACGCTCGAACGTATTATAGAGTTGAGCATCAGAAGTACTATTCTGCCATCGCAGTTAGCGAATTCACAACATGCTTACAGCATAGGGAAATCGACTGAAACAGCTTTAAATACACTTGTCACAGGAATTGAAAAATCATTAGAGAACAAGGAATTTACCTTAGTAGCGTTTCTTGATATTGAGGGCGCTTTCAATAATATCCAGCCTAAAGCGATAACGAATGCGTTGACAGATCTGGGCATCTCTGAATTTCTGGTGAACTTCATCGAACACATGCTGGTTAGCAGATTCGTGAATTCAACGTTAGGAGATTCAAAGGTACGCAGATCGGTCACAAGGGGCACCCCTCAAGGAGGGGTCCTATCTCCTCTCTTGTGGGTTCTAGCGATGAACAAGTTCTTGCGGAACCTAGAAGAGAGTAGACATAAAGTTGTGGCCTATGCGGATGACGTTGCCTTGGTTGTGAGGGGGAAATTTCCGAATACCCTCTGTGAGATCATGCAACGACTGCTGAATGAGGTTGATCGGTGGTCTAACTCATGTGGACTAGGTGTAAACGCCAGCAAAACGGAACTTATTATGTTCACAAGAAAGCATAAACTACCGGATGTTAGACCTCCGAATTTAAATGGTATTACCTTGACATTCAGCGAAAAAGCACGCTACCTAGGACTGATCTTAGACAGGAAGCTGCTTTGGAACTTAAATGTTGAAGATAGAGTGAGAAAAGCGGCGATAGCCCTTTACTCATGCAAAAGAGCAGTAGGAGCAAGATGGGGTCTGAAACCCCATGTTGTTCACTGGATTTACACAGCGATAGCAAGGCCAATCCTAACCTACGGAGTTCTGGTGTGGTGGCCGGCAGTAAACAAAAATAGTGTACTAAAATGTATGAACTCAATTCAGAGGGCGGCAAGCTTAAGCATCAGCGGCGCCCTTAGAACGACCCCACAGCAGCATTAAACGTTATGCTGCATCTATTGCCGATAGATCTTTATAGTAAGCAGATAGCGGTGAAATCGGCCCTAAGGCTAAGAGAATCTTCGAATCTAGCCATTAGCTCTAGAGGACACTCGGCTATTCTGCGACAATTTCCACAAATTCCTAGAACTACTGACTTTGTTAACTCAATGGGGTTATCCTTAAGCAAACCGTTCAGTGTAAATTTCCCATCTCGTGAAGATTGGGACAATGGTATAATAGACTGCAATAGAAAGATTACCATTTTTACGGACGGATCGAAACTAAATGATCAGGTGGGAGGGGGTGTCTATTCGGAATCGTTGGGCATTAACGAATCCTTCCGTTTACCTGATCATTGTAGTGTCTTCCAAGCAGAAGTTATGGCTATTATGGAAAGTATTCGTGTCATTAGGAATCGTGTCTTAACCGTAAGGGAAATACAAATCTGTTCTGACAGTCAGGCTGCTTTAAAAGCACTACAATCAGTAAGGCTCACATCCAAAACAGTGATGGAATGTTACGAGCTTTTACTGGATGCTACAAACTTCTTTACTATTAAGCTGCTTTGGGTACCGGGGCACCGAGATATCGTGGGCAATTGCAAAGCAGATGAGCTAGCTAGACGGGGTACAATGGTACCACTTCAGCCAAACATGGCTCAGATACCTATGCCGCTAGCAACGTGTAAATTATTAATAGATAAGAATATCATTAATGATGCGAACTATAGATGGGAGCAAACTGGAACCTGTCTTATTAGTAGGAAGACTTGGCCGCAATGGAGCTTGAATAGAACCAAGCAACTTTTAAAGCTTAATAGACTTGACATAAGAGCTACGATAGGGGCTCTTACTGGTCACTGTCTTATTGGTAGGCACGCCAATAGATTGGGAGTGCCCTATTTCGACTACTGTAGAAGCTGTCAGGAGGTAGAGGAAGAGGAAACAGTGGAGCACCTCCTGTGTGGATGCATGGCACTATGCAGGAGGAGACTGAATGCACTGGGTTCCGAAACTATTGGGAATATTACAGAATTCGCAGGAATCCGAATAAATAAGATTAATTCGTTCATCAAATCGACAGGTTGGTTTAGAGAGGACACGGGAGAGTGAGGAGCAGCTCAAGTGGCATCACAACGGGCCTTTTAAAGGCCTAGGTGTGTCGAAAGACAACCACCACTACCTACCTACCTACTGATGGTGGGTATAAAAAGAAGAAAAAGTTCTAGTTTAACTTTTCCCTTGAATATTTGAGCTTAATTTATAGTCTTGGACTAGCTCTCTTAGGAGTTATCTACTCCGATGAGTAGAGCTAGAGTTCTGTGTGGCAAAGTTTTTTTTTTTCTCCGTGGGGAAGCTTAGGGCCTCTTATAAGAGGCTTCCATCTGTCTTTCCCTTGTATTGGTTTCAGTAATCGTTTTTGTTTTCGTTCATTCCGGTGGTTGGACAGTTGCGACCTATCCCAGTGGTAAAAAGTGGAAAGAGCTCATCTTAGCACACTTTTGGCAAAGATGTGAACCAAGATGCGAACAGATTGTGTTCTTGCTGATCGCACTGCGCTTTCCGAGCTTTTTACAGCATGACTTGTTTTGTTCTTCCTGGCAAAGCTGTGTGCTGAAGTGATGCTTGCTGTTGGAAAAGTGGGGTAGAGATGGGCTTGGAAGGGGTAGGATATATTGGAAAAAGAGGAATAATAAGGATTGCGGGAAATGGGGATTTTGGCAGAGGACGGATTGCGGGTTCGAACCAAGGACCTCTGGGATGGGAGTGCAGCATGCCAACCACTGCACCAGGGGTTTTTTGACTTCGCATTCACATGTAGCGACCCCCAAAACATATAAAAAATTCACCGCACAAACGAGCTAACAAAAACAATGTATAGGATTTTTTGAGGCTAGGATAGGATAGGATAGGAAACTAGACCCGTTGGACTAACTCTGTAAGCAAATTCGTGTTTTAGAAAATCTTTACCTTGTATCCATATCATGACTGTGTTAACTAACTCAATCTTAACCTACATCCCAAAGGTGGATCCACGGGTTTCGAGTCCAGACCCCCTTCCCAAAAGTTGCAAAAATGTGTTGACAGTTTTTTGCGAGCTCTGATATACACTTCGCAGTGAAAAATACCACCTAACTCCAAATCCTGTAGCGACGCCTGCTATATCTAAACCATTACTAAGCCTACTTAGTGCTCCAAATGCAAAGCTAGTCAATCGAATTTATTTTCTTACAATAACCTTAACTTTATGTACAATCTTTCCAACTCTTCGTAAGCACAGCTCTTAGTTCCAACAATTAAGTGGGCATAAATACTTGATGAAGCTTTTAAAAAACCATTTCATGCACTTTGTGATGCATTTAAAATTTTAATTACTTGTAATTCGGGCGTGCACGTGTTTTCCCTGAAGACTTTTGTTATTCAATTGCTTTTTATGCATACTACAAATATTTATGATGCGGGGTCTGAGCATTACGAGTTGGTAGGACTCCACTTGAATGGACTTGACTCTACTCAATTTGCGTTTTACGTGTTGCAATAACAAGGCCATAAAAGGAGCTTAGACGTGTTGTGCTCAGTACCGTGTTAGAGCGCCATATTGCTATAAAATCTGGGAGTGTGGTTCCAGGCGGGCAGGGGCTGCTGGTACGGGCATATGCGGGGAGTATGTATTTACATGTTAGCATGCCTTTTGACAGACATTCGCGTGTTGACTAACTAAAATTTTGTGCTTGCCACGCATTTTTTTGGGCATATACTCTATAGGGATAAGGGTATATGAGGTTCATCAGTAGGTAGGTAATAGCATAAAGGAGGCTTTCCTAAGTCTTCACTTATATAGAAAATTGATAAAAATAAATGGCTGAGTCTATATAGACATGACCAATTGTCTGAATGAACCCAGAGCTGTCGAAGATCACGAAGCTATTACAAAACAATCGGGACAAAAGTAGGAGCCCGGTGCCGACTTTCGACGGACCCTCAGCGCACTTCTTTTTCCGAAGAATTCGAATGGCTTAATTAGTTTTTCAAAGCTTTACCCTCGTCTCTACAAATACAGAACAAGCTTATTGAGTTGAGTCCTTATCTTGTGCCCTTTACTCCGCAAGAAGAACCAAGGCAGGAGGAGAAGGGTATAAAAAGACGGTAAAGTCCCATCTTAACCTGTCCCTTGAATATTTAAGCTTAAGTCCTGGACTAGCGCTCTTAGGAGCCATCTACTCGGATAAGCAGAAGCTACAAACTATGAATTATTTGTGAAAAACTATTCCAAAAAAAAAGACTTTCTGACTCTGAGACATGCTCAATTGTCTGAATGAACAAAGAGGTTTCGGACATGATTGAGCAATTGATACCAAATATGATCCGAACAAAGTCGTCGAGACAAAAGTGGGAGCTCGGTGACGACTTTCCGCGGACTCTGAGCGCACTTTTTTTTCCAAAGAATTCGAAAGGTTCAATGGTTTATTTCAGCTATAAAGACACTTTAGAGAGCTTTACCATTTTACCCCCTACCCGCTCGTTTAAGAAGTTTATTAAATCGAGTCCACATCTTGTTCCCTTTACTCCGCAATAGGGTTTCATTATTTTCAGCTAGACTGTTAAAGCTTTTGACGAAAAAATTGGAAAAATTAATAGGGGTCGTATTATTTTTACTTTCATACTCCCATTAGCCACCAATGTGTGATCTCATGTGAGCCTAACAATCAATGCAATGTGTACCACCTGACGGTTTTATTCTCAAACTTTGCGATTGGTCGTGTTTTTTAACTGATATTTTCAAAGGCCATTTCGATTAGTCTATCTAACCACGAATGTCAAATCAATTTTGCTCTACGGTTGCGAAACGTGGAACGCGTCTTCCAATCTCGTACTCCCCCTCCAAGTTTTTGTGAACCGATGTCTCCGTCGTCTGCGCAGAATAAGGAGGCCCGAGGTAATTACCAATGAAAGGTTGTGGCCATTATGAAGCCAAGAAAGAAAATAAAGAAATATCCCGACGCAAATGGAGTTGGATTGGTCACACGCTAAGAAAAACTCCTACCGACATTTCCTGGTGATGACAATCGACTGGATCCCACAAGGATCTCGTAGAAGAGGACGTCCGACAAATACGTGGAAAAGACTGCTCATCAAAAACATCGAATGAAACCATTCGTTGCGGCTTTATTTTTCTCATAGGAGCGACAGAGTTTAAAATATGTCCATCGACAGAAAAAATATAAAAACTGCCGAATAATTGGTAAACCTTACTATTTGATATATTCTTCGAACTAGAGATGGGATCGGAACATGAATTTTGAATTATGTCGGATAAGTATGATTTTTTCATGATGTCTTCATTCTCGCGGATCCCGAAACTGCTACCGAGCTAAATTTTTTTATATTTTTTTAAACAAATTGTCTTATATTTCCAAGATTTAAAACAATAAGCCTAAAAACCTTGGAACGCTGCGAGATCTTCTTCTAAATGTCTGCTTCGGGGTGGGATTGTTTTTTCCCCCTATCATCTCTAAACTGTACCCTCTCTAATTTCAACAATTTTCATTTCATGTTTACTCTTACATTATATATTTGTTTGAACTTTACATGTAACAGTGCTACCAGAACGTCAGGTTTATGACATAACCTCAAAAACCCATATTGAAATAGTTATTTTGAATCCAGACGTGCTTCTGATTTTTTGAAAGCAAACTTTCAGTTTTAAGGACCCCAAAAACAAATTGCAGATTAAAAGTTATTTTTCTTCTCTTTGTTACTCATCTTGGAAGCTTAGCGCTTCTACAAGAGCCTTCCATCTGATTCTCCATTTAACTCTCTTGTATTTCAGTAACCATGTTTTTTCGCTCGATTATTGGCCGGATGCGACTTATCCCAGTGGTGGGGATAAGGCCAACTGGCCGTGGCGTCCTTGGTGATGGGGCTACCATCAAAGCTCCCAGTGGAAAAGCTCATCTAACTGATGAGCTAACTAACTAACTAACTTACTTTTGCTCGCCACGCCATCTATTGGCAAAGATGAGAAACATGGTGACAACGGCTTGTGTCCTTGCTGATCGCATTGAGCTTGATCGAGCTTTTTGAGCTTTTAACTGAAGTGTGCTGAAGTGAATAGCTGTGGGTGGAATAGCGGTGTAGAGTTGGTCCTGGAAGTGGTAGGAAATATTTGAAAAACATAAAAAAAAAATAAAGTAAATAAGGGGAGTTCGGCGCTGGACGGTTTGCGGGTTCGAATCAAGGACCTCTGGGATGGGAGTGCAGCACGCCAACGACTGCACCACCGAGTTCTGTAAGAGGCCCCGACTAGACTAGAACTTAGAATTAATTTTATGAAAAAAATTTTGTTGACCAAGATCTTTTGAACTTTGAAAAACAAGTAATACATACATAACATAAGTTATGGGTAAAGGTTGATATTCCAAAAAATTTAGACTGCATAAAAATCACTTTAAGTATTATAACTAATTCCCTACTGCCTTATTTTTGCAAAAAAAAAAAAAAAACTACAGAGTATTCCTTTGTCGATTTCGATTACGTGCGACTTTAATGTAAGCAAATTTTTTTTGGTTTTGTTGTATGTTGCCAGTCCAAAAATCACATTTAATGGCACATTAATCATGTCAGAGCAAGGATGGGTGTGCTTTTTTGAGGAGGGGGGTCTGTCTGTACGTAGGGCTTGACGTATGCGTAAACAAGTTAACAACTAGAGAAAATGTCTTCATTAACTTGTACAGCAAATAGGATAACCGAAACGCATTGCTCATACGCCGCGTGTGCATAACAAATTTTAAAGCGAAATCAGCAGCCACATGAAACCATATATATAGTAGCTAGTATAAATGTGTACGTAGCTGTATCGCGAAAGAGCAGTCAAGTAACTGCAGAGAATTCCAGTCGAGTTGCCGCCTCATTTTGTGGCAGCCGCAAAGGATGCTGAATCATTGAGGACTCTTTGCTGCTGAGCATTAAATTTATGACTGCATTTCCATATTTCGCACGTTTCTGCAGTGCTTGCGGTTGATAAAGTTTGCCATGGGTTTGGCTACCCTCCCCAAACCACACCATATCACACCTAGCAGGAGGCGGCCACCCTTGTTTGCCATAGTCAGAAGTATAAATTATACCCAGCTGATATGCACTTAAGTTTTTTGGGCGCCGGCAAAAGTGCCGACAAAGTGTGTGAAGAAAAAAAATTGCAATTTTCCACTAAATGAAAAACAAGCCGTACTTTTCCAACAGTTGCAAGAGTTGCTGTTGACAGCAGCAAAGGAAAAGCGGCTCCGGAAACTGAAGAGAGGGTTACGACCAAGTTAACGAAACAGCAGCAACAAATATGGGTATGATTGCCTAATGGCAAAAGTTGTGCCTTAGAAAATTGGTTTGAAATTTAATTTTCTTGCTGCAACGACAATGGGCTACAAACCCATTCGCCTTGATTTATGAGCTCTTGGGCGGGTACTTGTTTGGGAGTTTTCCGGTTCATAAATAAAACCAACTGGAATTCGTTGATAGAATTAAGTGAAAGCGTACTTGTTTTAGATAAAGAAAATGTGCAACAAGATGGTATTTTCACAATTTTTACTCGAAAGGAACATGAAAGAACTTGAATCCTCAACAGGGACAAGAAGCTTAGAATCTATTAGTCGAAGACGGCAGACGACGCAGGAACGGGCTTCTGTAAAGAGCTAGTGACATAGCTGCTACCAGCTTTAAGGCATCAAAGACCCTATCCTGCCTGCAATATTGGTGACAACTAAAACCAAGTAAAGTCTTCTGGGCTCTCTAGCCGAGATAAAAACATGGACTTCTTTTATTCCATCAGACTTTTTGGAGAACTTAAATGATTTGAAATTTGTATCAATCGGTCTTTGATTGGTATGATTTGAAAGAAAGGGCAGCGGAGACCCCATCCCGGACTGACGGGATCCGTCGTTTGGAACGTATTAGGCAGAGGCTGCAATTCTTCTTACAACTTTGGCTTGGATCTTTTCTAATATGGTATGTCCGCACCGGCTTTATAATAGTCCTATACAGAACTACTTTATAGCTGAATTTCTGTTTGGATCGAGTAAGGTTAAGGCAGTGAAGCCTGGAAAAGAACATTTTTACCATTAACTCTATCCATGGTTAAGATCAAGGTCTGGCGTGCTCTTCAAATTGCAATGCTAGAGTGAGTGGATTTATCCGTGTTCATCATTATAATCCGTAGCAGCTACGAACGATAGGTTCTGGGTTCAGGTAGCTTCAAAGACGCAATTTGCCCAAGAAAATCTCTATTAGTTCAAGACGCCGTCTACTAGACCATTCTCCACTTCTCCAACCCGTTTTTTTTTTCTTAAAGGGCATCGCAACGGACCATACGATACTTGCGTGATCTCAGCCTGAACCGAGCTGCCTACCTAAGCTAATCCAACCGCTAGATGCGGACTGATTAAAAATAATTTTTTTATAGACAGATCTTCCGCTAATTTGGAACTGAATAGCTTCATCGAATCCTCCAGATGGTTATACAAAGAGAGAGAGAGACTCAGGAGAGTAGGAATGCCCACGAGCCTCGACCTTCGACCTTCGAACTTCTCAACATCTCTCTCGCTACTTCCCATCCCTTTATCATGCTTCCTTTATCTCCATAATTAGGTAACACAATGGACCCTATGGTCTCCGGTTGATTTCGGCTTATTAACTGAGCAGCCTATTCAACCTAATCTAACCGACCTCGAGAAATAGTCGGAGTTTTGCAAAAATCTAGCTAAGTATTAAAATATTAAATCGATTTATAAAGCACAATGCTTCACCTGTTTTCGTCCTATGTCAAAATTTCAAAAGTAAATAAAATTAAGATCAAGCAACCTGAATACTATTATTTAAAGTTATATATCAAGACAGAGCAAAATATTGCTATTCGTCGTATAGCAAACTTTGGTTCCTAAAACCATGATTTTCAAATATAAACAGAAGTATTCACTCGCGAAACGATGCGCTTATGCGGACTTAATACGTCATAAGTATCCTGATCGCGTGCCGGTTATTATGGAAAAAGCTCCGCGAGCTAACGTTCCTAATTTACAACAAAACAAGTTTTTAGTACCATCGAACTTGACCGTCGGGCAGTTTTGCTTTCTAATCCGTCATCGTATACATCTGATGCCTGGAGATGCACTTTTTTTCTTTGTCAACAATGTCATACCAACAAACTCGGCGACAATGGGCTCTCTGTATGAAGAACATCATGATGAGGATCAATTTCTGTATATGGCATATTCCGATGAGAATGCTTTTGGAAGCATTTCAAAATAATGAAAAATCAAAGGTGTACCTAAAATATAAAGTGTAATAAATGTAATTAATGAGCATTAAAAAAAATTAAGACTAGTTTTGATTATGGGGGTTCTTTTTTGATGGTAGTAAATTTTAAATCTTTGACAAAGATGCAATTTCTTCTAAAAATATAAGCCAAAAAAATTATCTTGAAACACGGTTCCCGACGTATTTGAGTGAGAGGACACGAGAGAGTAAGGCAATACCAAAGAACATCACTGAGTACCTACGAAAATCACACCATTAGGACCTGAGCATTTTGAGAAACTTACCACTAGGGAACCGGGATCTTATTATACCTGACCAACCCCCACTAGACATCTTAAAGAATTAGAAGATTTCTGAAAGATCGAGTTACCTAGCAATCTAATTCAAGCACTCAAAACAAACCATTAAGTTCAGATAAAGCTGTGATGAGCAGACGTTCAAAAAGAATGTAAGATGACGGCATTCTTATAGTTTATTCATCCCAGAGTTAGGTTAAGGAACTAACGAACTATTTGAAATGTTTGTGTAACCTTTTCTTAAACAGATCCACGGCAAATTTTTTTCCCCTGTTAATTTTCTAAGAACTGAAGTTTCCAGAGTGCTCCAGGTATACCCTTAATGCGACACTAGGTTAGGAAAATTGGGTAATACTTACTCGCATCATACCTACGTTTAAAGTCAAAAAATTGAAACCAAGCAACCTTAAACTTATATCTCAAAGATACATATTTTCAAATCATATCCAAATATTTGTTTTCGTCATTCAGTCAACTTCGGTTTCTAATAATCATGATTTCCCAATATAAGCAGCAGCACTCATTCGCGGAACGTCTTGCTGATGCAGACTTGGTGCGTCGTGAATTTACCGATCGTGTGCCGGTTATTCTAGAGAAAGCTCCAAAATCTGGCATACCCGATTTGGATCAAACAAAATTTTTAATTCTGTCGCACTTGACCGTGGGCCAGTTTTGCTTTCTTATCAGTCGTCGCTTAGATCTAAATCATGGAGATGCACTCTTTTTCTTTGTCAATAACGTTATGGTAAAGAGCTCGTCAACAATGGGCTCCTTATATGAAGAACATCATGAAGACGACCAATTTCTATATATCGCATATTCGGATAAGAATGTTCTTGACACGGCCGATGTATCCTGATTAAAGCAAAGAAAACTTAAATGTATTTTATATAAAGTTTAATAAAAGTTAGAAGCATTAAAAAAACAATGGGACTAGCTTTGATTTGGGTTCAGCTATTATTTATTCCTTGATACATTGGCGACATTGGAGTGCAGGACTCCGTTTCTTGAGTGGGTTGGTTTTTACGGCTGGGTCACTCGCCCAACGCAACCTACTGAACCAGTAGGAGACGGACAGGATATTAAGGCATTCTGTCATGGACACGTTTTTATAGCGAGCCGCTTGCTATAAGATCAGACGCCCGCTTTTAGCGGCACCCAACCTGGGAAACAGACGCTAAAGTAGTGGATTGCTCTTTACTTCAGTTGACCCTCGATTTTAGCGGCTTGGGAGGCGCTACCGGTAGCTACTCTACCGTGGGCATTGCTCTTAGGATCTCTATACGTACTGAGCTCCCTCACCACGACAAGGTGGCAATCCCCGAGGGCGAGTTTGAATCTTTATTGCCACACGACAAAAGAACGTGCAGAGATTTTGAAAAAATTTGTCTTTCAGGGCGATTAAGGTGAATATATTGTTTTGAATAAACAATTAACTTTGAAGCAAAAGCAATAATCCATACCGTACCAACCGATGTACACAAAATCTGAATAACTTCAATTTCTACACCGATTTTCAGAGTCAAAATGTGAAAAACTTCTTCGGAATCTGGTTTTTATGCAAATGGACTTAAAATTGTGGTTGAAATTCGAAAATGGGCGTGTACCCTATTGAATTTTAAATCTCCGGTTAATTATTATCCATAATAAGAGCACAACGGACATGTCTGCCATAACCCAAATATACGACGTACTGCATGTCTCCGCATATGACTTCTGTAGTAGCTGTTGAGATGAGGACATTATATACCCAGAAGTCACTAATACCATGTTACTGCCCTGGACCTCTATAAAAATACACACAGTAAGAGGAAAACCCATTTCATGCGAACCTGAGTTGTCTAACGAACTAAGGGAAGCTAGCTATTTTTTTTTTTTTGACTTCATACGAGGCGCCATCTCACATACGAATTTCCTTCCACCCTTTTTTCACACTTTTACTAGTCATTAGAAAGTACTTAAGGGCTTCTGAGTGATCTTGGCTTGTAGCGAACAGCCTATTTAACTCCACCTAACCGATCCTAATCTATGTTCAGATGCAGCTGTTGCAAATGATATTGAGTTGACCATAAGGGCTTACAATGTACAAGTCCACATGGCCAGTTGCAGGTATCCTTTCAGCCGAATGATGTCATAAAAGCGTTTAACAGGTAGACGGCCTGATCGCTCATTAGGGATGTTTAGTTCCAGATAACTTTTATGTGAACTTAACATATTTATGTAAGTTAAATATGATATAATCACCCATACAATATCCTTGTTCTAGAGCTCTATCAATTTTTTTTTAATCTGTAAATACCAACGGATAGGGTGGCCTACAAGGCTGGGTGTAGTTTCCCCTCCGATTCTGAGGATGGTACCACTAAATCAAGGTAGCAATTTTTTTAGAAAAATTATACTGTGCCTTAGTCAAATGTCATCCCAGAAATTCGTTAGGATGCCTCCGGGCCCGCAGTTTTCTAAGGGGCCCGGTGTAATTACTGTCGTACTGACTTGATTCAAGTTAAAGGTGTAATAGAGGGGCCGGTACATTTTTCCCCCGGGCCCGGATTTTCTCTCTACGGCCCTGCCCCTGTTCCTAACAATTGTTTTCAATCATAAATATAAATATGATCTAAAATTTATTGTACTTTTTTTAAACATTCCTTCATAAGCGTTTTGGCTGTTCGTTTTGTTTTTACAAAATATAAAATTTTGTTTGTAGAACAAAGAAGTGGAGCAAATGCGCTGGAAGCCTGACTTGCACGAGCTAAATCTCCACCCCTTTCGTTTCTCAACAGTTTTTTCATGGCCAGCGTCCAGGCCTCGTTTTTTTTTTCATTATGCATTTCTTTTTAAAGCCCGCATGTAGGCTTTCGGCATTCGAGTTGTGCCGCGACTCGGGGAAGACGGGTATGTCAAGCCCGTGACTCGTGCCATGGAGTCCCCCATACCATTAGATATGCAAAATACCCAAATACTAAAAAATACCAACAAACCGAGCTGTTTGTGTAAAATACCTTATGGCCTCAAAAATATCCCAATTCGGTCACACTGCTCTTAATGCCGGCAGCCGGCAGTAAACATAAAAACCAAGCTGCTCTAACTCTCAGCACTCAAACTCATTATAGAGGCAGTTCAGTCGAAACCTTTGCTTTGTTGCTCCGTAAAGTAACTTTGGATTTTTAATATTGATCATGATTTTCAAATATAAACAGACGCATTCATTTGCGGAACGTCGCGCTAGTGGAGTCTTAGCACGCCGTAAATATCCAGATCGTGTGCCGGTTATTGTTGAGAAAACTCCGAAAGCTCGTGTTTCCGACTTGGAGCAATCGAAATGTTTAATACCATCCAATATGACCGTGGCAGAGTTTACATATTTTATACGTCAATGTATACATCTACGATCTGGAGATGCGCTCTTCTTTTTTGTCAACAATGTGATACCAACCAACTCTGCAACAATGGGCTCTCTATATGCAGAACATCGTGAGGAAGATCAGTTTCTATACATAGCCTATGCCGATGAGAATGTTTTTGGTACGACAAATTAAGCAAATGTTTTCAAACAAATAAATGTGTTATTATATAAGTTTCAATAAAAGTTCTAATAATTTAAAATAAAATTTGGCTAATCTGAGCAAAAAAAGCGAGACGAGTGTTTAAAATTTTTCGTGGAAAAGTGTTTTTCAAGGACGTTCCAAATTGTTACCTGCAGCGTATACCGAAATATTGCTCTAGCGAAAAAAATATTGATTATTATGCTACGGTGGCAATGTTTATGCCTTAGCAGGCACGGATGCCTCAGTGCAACAGGTAGTGGAAATCATGGCAAGCGATGTTTAGGAAAACCCCGTAACTTCCATGTGTTAGCATGGAACATAATTTTTGCTCACTGCTAGGGTACTGTGGAAAATTTTGAAGGTCGCGAGTTTTTCCCTAAAAACGTTGTACGCTACGACACCTTAAGAGCAGGCAATATTTTTGTACTGCCGCTCTATACGCACTCGATGATCTGGCGCACTACAGTACGCGTTGGATGTTGGTTTGGTACACATCCCACCATTGCGAGTGGTCTTCTATTTATTCATTATCAATCTCTTATTTCTAAGCTACATAATAAATGCTGTGGTAAGCAGCATCGTACTTTAATCTATTCGCATGAAACATAATTGTAAACAATCTGATTCATGCGCGTCGCCAGGGTCCCTGCTTATTGCTTATTCAGCAAAGTGTCATCCCCAAGCCTGAACCCGATGTGACGTCACATGTCTGAACAAACGTAGTCTGTTGGAATTTCGTATGGAAAAACATCTTCTGTACCGTACAAATCTAAATTTTTGCAAAAAAAATTCTAGGGCGTGTTGAAAATTTTAGTGTGTGGGTGTGAGGATACATTTCAACAACTTTTTAGGTCCATCATAAATGACCAGCAGCAGAAGTCGTTGAATTTGTCGAAGTAAGTCACTGAAAAATTATGAACAGCTGTCAACAAAATGCCAACAGCTGAAACGTTCGTTGTGAATGACACTTTTTTAACAATGACAACAAACTCTGGCATCTAAAAGAATATGATATACAATATTTGAAGCAGCAGCGATTAGGGAGTTAAGAAGCATCGCAGAGTACCAGAGTATCCACAGCTGGGCCGGCGGTTGACGTGGGTAGTATGGGTAGTGGTACCCACTCGGAAAACATCCCAGTGGGTACATACCCACTTGGAATTATCGGACAAAACGCTAAATTCTAATATTTTCTATGGAGTTTTCTAATGTGGAGTCGTTCAAGTTTCTCTTCCTTTTGACTGCCATGATCGAAATCTTTGATCGGATTGAAATCCTCAACAAAAAGCTGCAATCATCGGAACTGTGTGTTGTCGAATCTTATCGAAAGGTAAAAATCATGTCAACTGTAATGAATGAGTCTCGGGATCAAAAATTTGAATCGATTTGGAAAAACTGTTGCGAATTGGCATCTAAACTTGAGATTGAAAAACCAAAATTGCCAAGAAAACGTCGAATTCCAAAACGACTGAAAGATGGCTAACAGAAAACCATATTTTTGATTCCCCAAAAGATTATTAAAAAAAAATATTTTGTGAGATGTTCGACCAGTTAAATTTTTCTCTCAAAGAAAGATTTGATTCCAACAATGCCCGATTTTTCAAATCTCTACAAACTTTTGCGATTGGCAAATCAAAAATCATAAAATTTTCAGTGGAGACTTTAATGAATTTCGTTTGACCACAGATAGAGACTTCTTATTGAAGATAATGGCGCGTGAGGGTAAAAAAGCTTCAGATTTGAGCACAATTGTTAAGTTTCTTTGAGAAACGGAAAATTATCTCAAAATCGTTCGCGAATTCGTTCGTTTTCTTACATTAGTAATGACGATACCAGGTTCTTCATGTTCCAATGAAAGAAGTTTTTCTGTGTTACGCCGAATTAAAAATTATTTAAGATCTACCATGGCTCAGGATCGACTCAATCACGAGGCCATTTTACATACATATCCAAATTTGGTTGATACGCTTGATATCGAATCTTTAATGGACGCATTTATTGTTCGCAATCGAAAACGAACTTCATGTTTTCCCCTACGAAACTCTCTCTCTCAATTCCTGTTGTCCCCAGTGGGACATAGGGCCTCTAGAGGTTTCAATTGTGGAACCATTTCCATTTCCTTTTGAACATGAATTTTGCACCTCCAAATCCGATGTGCATACTGCCGAAGCAGGTGGATTTTCCACATAAATGTGGTTACCACTTGGAGACTCGTTTCCGTACGGGCTTACACTCATGTTTAAAATTTCAGTTTGCAAATAGTTCGAGTAAAGTGGAGAACTTCTATAGGTTACAAGCCTAAAGAAGATCTGGTAAGCTCCACCTAATAGATAACCAGATAATCTATAATAAGAGGCCGCCTCTTACCTGAGGAACAGACGCCTTTTGCAGCCCCTCGCTACGAGACAGACGCTGCAGAACTTCGGGGGACCTTCAAACCATATGTGACGAAGAAGCCTCCCGAAGCTCCCTCTCTCGTTAGCTCTGACCGTACCTCCTATGCGGGTTGTTTACTTCATCTTCAGTACGGTTGCTCAGGTTACCAGGGTGTACCACTGAGAGGTGAGAGTAGGGATTGAGGAATTAGATTGCTGATAACCGCTACCCCAACTTCTCTAAAACCCCCTTTATACCCCAACTCTACGAAACTAAGTTATATTTAAATAGAATAAATAAAACTAATGTATTTGTTTTTATTATTTCCCTGTTCTAATCCTTGTGTGCGCCAAAGTGTGCGCCGGCCCAGATCCACAGGCCTGCTTGGAAGTTCAATTAATCTTCCTGTTACTTTCTAAGGATCACCATAGTCTTCAAGCTTTCTAGTCAATAATTTTTTTTGATATGACGGCTAGGAAAATTTTGGAGAATAAAGTAAAGTTGCTGGCATCAATGAAAAAGTAGCTCGGGTGGTTATGCATATAAGAAGTTTTGGAGCTCAGTCATCATCATCATCATCAATGGAACATAGGGCCTCTTGAGATTTCAGTTGAGGAACTATTTCCATACATACATTAATTCTGTATCTCTAAGTCCGAAGTGCATGCGGTTACCACTTGGAGACTGTATTCCTTGCGGGCTTAAATTTTTATTGCAGGTGTTGTTGTAGAGCTATTCTACATTGCGTCATATGGACATAGTGCCGGGTATTGAAATAGGGAAATTAGCATAAACCGAAATGATTTGCTTCAATCGGGAGTAACTAAAACTTGTGACTTCTACAGACTCCAATTATTTCGCTTAAGCCAAGCATTAAAGAAAAGCCCACTCATGTTGACGATCGATATTTCAAACGCCATGTTGGTTAATTCGAAAAAAAATCTTTGCGGAAACGCTAAAATTGAAAGGTTTGTGCCATCATCCTGATATCACTCCATCTAGTTTTTACTTGTTCCTTTCCATTTCAACTGGCTTGTCAGCGCAGCACGTTGACGACTACGAAACTGACAAGAAATAAATCGATTCATTCAGGCCCGTCGAGAGGGGGGTGGGAAAGGGGGATTCCCCCCAGGCCCGGTGTTTTATCAGGGGCCCGGTGTAATTACTGTCGTACTGACTTGATTCAAGCTAAAGGTGTAATAGAGTGGCCGGTATCCAGGGCCCGGTTTTTCTCTCTTCGGCCCTGGATTCATTCAAGGAACCCGAAGATGAAAAATTCTTTCGAAATTTCGGTCTCCTGCTTTGCCAGATAAATGGTTAATAGTAGTGAACAATACTTTGTTTATAATACTTCCGCCATTAACCTCACAACTTTGCGAGCTAATTCCGATTTGTTGCATAGTCAGCTGTTTAGGCAACATTTGCAGATTAATTCCGCAGAATTTGCGTGAAATTAACTTTCCCGGCTACATTTCCATTTCAGTAAATTCAATTTTCTAGTGCTGCTAAATTTATAAATCAACTTAAGAAAGGTCAAAAGTTGCAGTTTTGTGCTCGGAAAAAGTTTTTCGACCAAAATTCGAAAAGAAAAAAAAAAGAAAAATATTTTTTGCGCTAATGACAAAAGTTGCAAACAAAACCATTTCCATGATGTGGGTTTAGTTTTTTTTTTTTTGGTATTTTTGTAACTTTTCTGCATGCTGTGCACGATTTGATTTAAGTGAATTGTGAAAAATGCTGAAAATTCTGTTAATATTTTGTTGCACTTTAGACTCGGCAAAAGGTGTAAATTGATTTGTTGGCTTGGAGTTCCCAATGGAAACTGCAGGAATTTAATTAAAAATTTCTTCTTTTGCAAAGGGCTTACAAGTGAATTATATATGTATATTATTTAAACGCACGACAGCTTTTTGTTTTTTTTTTTTTAATCATTTAAGTATATGCAAGCTTATGTAAGGTCATGTAATATATTGACATAAAATGCTCTTAAACAGATTTTTAATTGCTTTAATGAAATGATGGAATTAAAGCAGCGCTGCTTAATTGAGCGTGCTATGAATATATTATTTTATAACTTTATGCAGTGTCCTGTATACAGGGCCGAACTAAGACACCTTGGTGGCCAAGCGCCGTGGGAACTGTGTGGTTCAATTACGATTACCCACAGATTCAATTTAATGCGATTTCTTTAATTGTACATATATTTTTTTTTTATTGACCTTATTATTTTACTTGTGAGTAGGCAAGTTGCCGCCGCGCAACACTTTCCTATTTTGCCAATAGGGCACTAGGTAAACTGCTTGAACTGCTTGGTGAGAGTAACGTTTAAAGCGCGCCTACTCTCACCAATACTAGTTAAAGTATAGCGGCTTTTAAGCATGGCTCGCTAATATTTGTTTAGTATTAGTGCGTAGGTTTATGGTATTAGTGCATAGGTGTAAATGTAGAGTAGGTGATAGGGATAGTGTTTGGTACTGCGGACTCTTTCTTTTCTATTATGAGAAATAGATAGATAAGCAGAGTGCCGTTTAGCGGCGATCGAATATAATTCGGATCAGCAGCCAAAGAGAAGAGTCTCCGTCAGTTAGGGAAACGGGAGTCTCGGTCAGTGAGTGAAAATAAAGATTATCAGAGTCAGTACCACAAATTTAAAGGCGTAACGCGTAAAATAATATATAGAACAAGTGCAAAGGACGAAAATAAGGATATTTTTAATTAGTAGCGCAACGGGTGCGACCTCACAGGTCTGAGGTCACAAGCGTGGCGGCGCTTTCAGGTGTCTTCTTGGTCTGTGAGCAGCGGCCAGGGCGCAGGCAAGAGAATTGAATCCGCGTAACGACCACTTAGCTTATTTAAAATATAAAACACAAAAGGAATGCCGAGATCCTTTTAGAGGTTACGGTTGCGGACATAGCAGGGGGCGTTCGAAATTTTTCGCAAGGCTTTATTTTACAAAATTGGAATTTTTTTCACGTTGGATTTGGCTGCGCTTCGAAAAATTTTAATGCCATACTAACATATTGGCAATATTATGCTCTAATAGAGGATGCATTTATTTACATGGGACAGCTTAATGGCTGCCAAGTAATCCATTTTGCCAAGTTTCGCTCTGCAGCCTGCTGGGATTTTTTTAAGGTGAATGCCGAGTAAAATTGATATATGTATGTGCATTGCTTCAACTACATTTATTTTTTGAAAAAAGGCTAAACTTATTAATGTCATATTTTTTGCTTTAGTGTTTGTTAAGAGCTTTAAAAAAATGTAAATTTAATTTTTTAAGTGTGTGAGAATTTTATAGGGTGAAAATGTGAATTTTGGGCTTAATCCACTACAAGGTCACTTTATAGGTCTTCTTAATAGTCATACATCGTTACGATAACAAAAATGTTTTTGAATGGCATTTCTAAGATATTTTGAATCAGATTTTGGCCCAAGTTTGTCGTAGGCCACTCCATAAATGCAACATTTTGCACCCTAAAGTATGATTTTGGAGCTTCTGCTACGTGATTCAAAGCCACAGTAGGCTAAAATATCTTGTTGCGGCCGGTAGATCCTTCGAATATGGTACCGAATCGTAGCTCGTGTGATTTAATATATTCCTGTGCATATATGTGACCAGGTAAAAAACATTTAGGATCCTGGCAAATAACACTAATCGCAGACTGTGTTATGAGGGATTTTTCGCAACCAATTCGTTTTTAACATATGTTAAATTTATACCTTATGTCTTGTAATTCTTGTTAAATACCATCAAAATCGTCCAAATTCGACGTTTTCCATCAAATTCAGTGTTCTTTGATCCCTTTTTATAAATACTTTGAGCAATTATAGATTGAAGTGCTTGCGCCTTGGCATACCATTGATATAACATGGTTTCCGGCCTATGGGACCTTATATTACGATTCGGTCCACCTCACTTTTTTACACTACATGCAGTTTAGTATCAATAAGGACTGATCCCGACCTAGTCTTCTTGAAATTCATCATGTAATAAGTCTCCAACTGCCGGATGGCCTATTTGGATCATCCACCAATTTTAAGAATTGCACCCATGCCCTTGTTAATTGAGTAGTTTTCTAGGTTTTTTAAAAAATTTGCGATATCTAATTGAAATAATAACAATTTTGACTGCTTTTAACCCAGATAAAAGGATCCCTTTAATCCTTCCCTGCTCTTCGTCCTACTTTTTGGTATCCGTAAGCATTTTTAACAATTGTGATATCTTTTTTCAAAAAATAATTTTCCTTTTTTAATTTTAAATTATAGCTTTTGCATTCATAAACAAATCTTTAAACTTTTCTGGCGACGTTACAGACCTAGTGGAACTAGGAGAGCAAATAACTCTCTATGCACACATAATTATTTTCTATGAAAAGTAAAAGAATTTAACCTAACGGTACCTAAATTGACAAAAACAAGGAAGGTTGTTTTGTGAAAAACAGTCACAAAGGATGTCTTCAAAAATCTGCATACTCTAAATTAATATTCTGCTGCTCATAAGTGTGATACATAAAAAAAAATGTATGCATATATATCAATTTTACTGGGGTAGTGGATGGATGTCTTAGCAAGAATTCTCTTTCCATTTAAGGAAAGCGCAGGGTTTGGGTGTTTCGCTAACGTAAATAAAAGCTTTTTCACTATGAAACTTTTGAAAACCATTTTTTCGTATGTAAGGCCCCGGCGCCTTGGCTCATGCATTAGTCCGGCCCTGCATGCACATAAATTATTTTCCCTTGCAACGCATACACTGGCGCTCGAAAGTTTTCAGATAATTTTACATGTATAAAACGAATGGAGCTTTTATGGCCCCGGAGTTATGAATGAAAAAAAACAACTATCCCAAGCACTCTTCCCAACACTAGAAAAGCTATTTGATAAATAAACTATTATTGCTCTTACTAGGTTGTTTGGCCAAACAAACCTTTTTAGAATCGAAATTGCAATCCACCTCTCGAGAGAAGGTGAGCTCTAACTGAGCCAGATTCCTTTTCTTGCATTGGTAGACCCAATAATTCCGAGCATTCAGATAAACAAAGAGTCATCGTCATCATCATCATTTAGCTCTACAACCCGGGGTGGGTTTTGGCTTTCTCTACAATCTTCCTCCATTCGTTTCGATCTTGTGCAAGATCCTTCAAATTTCTTATGCCGAGTGTTCTGTCATCAGTTATACAATCGATTAGTCTTTTTCTGGTCCAAGTGGGTTTATATTCTAGTTTCTGCGCGCGTGTATTGCTCATTCTAAGAACTTCAGCTATCCAACTAAGTCTTTGAGATTTAATAAATTTGACAATTTCTTCGCCTTGTGAAAGCTCTAGCAATTCGGCATTGTATCTTTACCTAGTATATTCGCCGCTTTCATTGCGCTTTGTTCCGAATATTCTTCTTAAGATCTTTCTTTAAAAAATTCTTAGCAGTTCTTCATCCGACGTTGTCATTGCCCATACTTCGCATCCGTCTTGGTCTTATTATGGTTTTATATATTGTCAGTTTACTTTCTCTTGATAACATTTTTGTTTTAAAAAGGTTAAGATGAGCGTAGTAGGCCTTATTCGCTCCTATCAGGCGTTCTTGTATGCATTGTCTAAACAAAAAGTACATTTTTTTCTTATTTCTTTTTAAGTAAAAATAGCTTCAAGAAACTTTCCAAAACTAGCTTGTACTGGTTTATTTCGTGATCATTGCAGATTGTTATACATGGCGCGATTCTTCTGTTGGCTAAGCAGATCAAGTTTATTATAAAACTTTGATTTTTCCTCTCCATCCCGAACGTCTTTGCCATTTTCCTTATTGGTGAATAAGATATGGCGTTGATTATACCAGGCTAAAAATTCGACTAAATGTTCTACGTTTTAAAGTTTTATGAATTGCCAATATAGAAAGTTGGTCGAACATATTTTGTGTAATACTGATCGTATTTCAGCCGGAATCCTGTTCATCTTGCTTACTGGCAAAAACTTTTCGTTCCCGCTTTTACCAGTTTTTACGGGACCCGGTATGCGCTCGTTTTGATCCCGAATTGACTGTCCTGCTTCTGTGGAGCGCGCAGGCGACTTCCGTCTCAATTCCATATCTAATCTGCAATCCCTAAGTAATCGTTAAATAAAAAATCGTACAATACTTCCCAATGAATACGATGAATTTCTCTCAAACTTTCCGGATCGAATTATAATAGAAGGACTTAAAAATATTTGAGTTTAGAATTATTTTAATATAAGGCCTATACGCAGTTCGAAAAATTTCGCGCGGAATGACAAAACTTCATATAAAAAAAAATCCCATTTGGGACTCCTTATAGCCACAAATAGTCACTGAAAAACTTTTAATGTTCTATGCATCCCAGTTTGGCTCCATTGCCTATAGCTACCATTTCCTTAAAATTGAGTATTACTTGTTATGTGTGCGTATACTTTTGAGCGTCAGTGTATATAATAAGTATTATAATGCTCTTAAAGCAATTTACAACTTGCAAATATTATTCAAAATGCCAGCTGCATCTGCATCTGCCATTTTCCACTTGGCACATGGAAATTCCCATTTATCTATCAACTGGCAGAGAAATGAAATTCGTTGTTATCGGAAGCGTCGCTGCAGCAGCGGAAGTAGCGGAAGCAGCCGTTGCCATTAGCAATTCAGTATGCACACACAGGTTGAGTTGCGACTATTGCACTGAAACTCTTCCTTGGGATCTCATGCTGCAGCTGCGAATCCGCCAGAGAATCATCTGCAAAAAAAAAAAAAAAGATGCAGTGAATTGAATGCTCTCTCAAGTGTTGGAAACTTGCTGCAGCTGCAAGTTTATAAGCTTTAATTCCTTAAATTCCAAATTACTAGACTTATGTGCTACTCGATGTGCCATGTTACATGGTTGATGTCAGAATAGTTTTTTTTTTATTATTATTGTTATTGTTGTCCATATGACTGGCAATGATAAAATGTCAAAGTTTGTGGGCACAGGAAAGCTAAAACGAAAACATAAGTATCTGGAAAATAAAAAAGCAACGAACGTTGGATGCACTTAAAGCAGTTAAGGGTACACTGGAAAAAATTACTTGCTACAACAGGAATAAAAAGAAAATCAAATCGATTAGAAGGTTTTTTCTTAAGTTATAATTTCAAATAGGCGTGTTATTTTTAAATTACCGGCTCATTTTTGTTGACCACTATAGTATATATGGTTCATTCTCTGCCAAACCAGCCACCCCCTCCCCACATTTAAATTTTTAAGATAAATCAACGTTTTTGGGCTTAAAATTTTCATCTTCTTATCTACTTTTTAAAGCTGTAAGGTAATTTTTGATATTTCAAAATGTCGGGGCTACACTGGCCGCCAAAGCAAAGTAACTCCATCATTATTTTTAAACTTATTCTCAGAAAAACATTGCAAGAATGATTTTTTAAGTTTTCGGCGATCATCTTAGATTCGCCATATTGTTCCTTTGGAAATTCTAGCCCCAGACTCATGATTAGCGATCTCGAAAACCCATATTTGTATACCCAACTCGAACTTTAAACACAAAAATGAAAAACACAACTTAGGTTTGCCATTTTGAAATTTTGAAAAACAAAAGTGTCTGAATGGCATGCTATATAAAAGGGCTTGCAATAATGTACTCTTTTTTAGAGTATCTAAAAAAAAAAAACAAATCAAAGTACAACGAGCAGCAGTCGTTGGTAATTGCAGCTAACGAGCACATGTACGTGTAAATATGCGTGTGTGTGCTGTCACACCAATGAGTATCTGTGTGTGTGTGCTAGACTTGTTTGTTTGTGTGAAAGTACGCTGCAGGATATTGACTGAAACACACTACCCTACATAAACACACTCACGCACACACGTCAAGGGCCAACAGCAGCTTTGTAAATCTCAGCGCTGAAAATATAGATGAAAAAAAAAAATGGAGGAGCAAAACCAAAAAAAAAAAAAAACAACGAGAGTCCCCAAAGTCCGCCGAGTTTTGTCATCAGAGGCAAAGCCGAGCAAAAATGCAACTTGTAATTTGAACAAAAGCAAACCAGCTACAAATGTCGCCAACCTACACGCACACAGATACAAAAAAACATACACATAGATACACTTACACATAGCTACGCTCATACTAACTGACTTACTGACTGCAGAGGCTCAAGCTCACACACACATGGCGCAGCTTAGGGTCGCGACAATATCGTTACTCTCCCTCTCTTTTGACTAAGTTGGTTGCAGCTACGTCACGACGTCAGCATCGACTGCTGTCAGTTGGATTTAATTCCAATTGAATTGCGCTCAACAACAAAAACGTTTGCCATTTCGCTTTCAACGCGGCTCACAAACACTAACACCAATAGAGTGTGTGAAATATGAGTTTCCGTGTGTGTGTGAGTTGGCGCGCAATCGTGTGTAAAGCCAGTGGCATATATATTTATTCCTATACTCTATACCTCGGAATATAAAGTTGTCGTGACTGGAACTTAATCCTGGGACTCTTTAGCAACTTAGCTAGCATTCTGTATGATTTCTTTACTAAGGTAACTCGGCCGGTAACTCCGTTTTTGTATAATTTTTAGATATTTTTTTGAAAACTTTATATACCCAACTATAAATTGTTAAAAGATGAATTTTAAAATTTTTGCAGTTAATTGATTTTGAAAAAGTTGAAAAAAAAAATGTATATAAGCAAACAGCGCTGCACATTTTTGCATTGGCAATTGACATGCTTAAATGGCGCCAGCAACTTACGGTAGACGGCGCTACCATTAACAACAGCTATTTAGTTTTTTGGAGTCTACACCAGAAAAAAATCGCCCAAACAAAACATACGCTTGGACGCAAACTTGTTTAAAATATGTTTAGATGGCGCCTGAAACATTCGGTAGATGGCGCTAGCAGTCACAACAGCTATTTTGTGTTTTAGGGTCTACGCCAGAAACAAAGAGCGTCCAAACAAAATAATCACTTAGACGCAAACTTGTTTAAAATATGCTTAGATGGCGCCTGCCACTTGCGGTAGATGGCGCTAGCAGTAACAACAGCTATTAGTTTTTAGGGTCTACGTCAGAAAAAAAGAGCGTCCAAACAAAACAAACGCTTGAACGCAAACTTGTTTAAAATACATACAAATATACAAATTACGCAAGATGGCGCCAGCAGTAACAAGAGCTTTTTCTTAGTTTTGCCGCTATAGCCAAAAGAAATGTGCAGCAACTTATTTTGTAAGTCAGATAGACAATATCTTTTCGCATCGTTGTCAAAGGATACAAAAAGGTCCTCATAAGAGCGATGAAGGAATTTATTATTTGCTTTAGAATGCATATTTCGGCAATATCTGCCGCACTCCGCAATGCGTATTAGATATGGGCTTTTCCAGACCACCTTTACTTTCAAAGTACTGACATTTTAACAAAATTTAAATGGTTAATAAATGGGCTAGATCCCATTTCTTTTCATTACAAAAACATTGATATCGACATCTATTAGCATAATTGAATAAAGCTTGGGAATAATTTTTTACTTTTTATGAAAAAATAATTAATAATTTATCACTGTAAGTTTTATGTTTTTTATACATTAACTATAAAAAGGTCCGTGGAGAGGGTGAAAGGGGGGATTCTTCCCGGGCCCGTAGTTTTCTCAGGGCCCCGGTGTAAATACAGTCGTACTGTCCTGATTCGAGTTGAAGGTGTAATAGAGGGGCCGGTACATTTTTACCCCTGGGCCCGGATTTTTTCTCTACGTATCTAAATATGATTGTTTTTAAGTAAATTTTGAAAGAAATCTTAATTCTTATCTGAAAACATCGCTTTTCTGCAAAACTATAATAGTTTTACTTATTCTCAACTATTATATTATATTGTGAGCAAAAATGATTGCAATAAAAATAATTGCATACAACCAAAATCTGAAGTAATCCCAACAGCAATATCCAAACTATGACAATTTTATTCAAAGCCCAGGCCTGGAGCACTCTCCCAACAATTGGAGTGTAAAATTTATAGGCGCAAAAATTTCTTCATCAAAAAAGTTTATTGTTATATATAATTTAATATACTGCAAATGGGTTTTGTAAGAGTATGGAAACTTCGTTATTTTACAATAAACTTCTCGCACTGGTCTTTAGCTGCAACTTGCCTTTGTTATTGTGTGAGCGTGTGTGTGCCCCGTGGTGCGGGTGCGCTTTCCTATATTTTTTTTTTACATCTATGTGCACTTCCTTTACTCCCCCACTAAATGTGTATCCCCTATACATCGAACGACCTTCGCTAAACTTTAAAATAAATAAAATGAAAACTAATGTCAACGATAAGCGAAAATGATTTTTTCAAAGGCCATAAAGGCAAAGGACAGAAATTTATAAAACAAGTTAACTAGATGAAGTTTTTATGGGAATCGAATGCTCTCATACAAGTATATTGTACAGTAGGGGTTTATGAAAAGTAGAATTTTTAAAATTTTAAATAGATTGATAATTCGTTAAAAAATATTTTTCAATTCAAACATGATGGAAAATAATGTATATAAAAGTGTTATTCTAATTAATCAATTTTTTTAAATTTTATTTTAGGGCAGTACGCAGCCACGTTGAAAGCTCTGAAAGCAAAAAAAAACTGTAACTTATTTTGTGGCCAAAAAAAATTTATGCGTAGCGAACAAATATTATTAAATTGATTACACGGAGTTATATCCATTTATAAATTAAATTAAATATTACTGCGTTGTCACGTTTATTCATAGTATAGGGCGGCAGCAAACAATGCTACCCATTAATGGGCAATTGACAGCTAGATGGCGCCAGCATGACTTTCACCTATATTTTTAGCGCTAGAAACAAAAAATAAAATTTTTTTACAAAACATAAATGTGTTGCAACTGCAAATACAATAACAAGATTAACGAAACGTTCTAAGCCGATTTTTTCGCACTTGCGTGAAAATGACAGTTGTGCTTAAGGTCCCAAATGTTTGGGTAGCCCTCAATTTCATTTATTATAGCAATTTTTGCTGTTTTGTAAAGTTTGTGCATCTAATTTGCTTACCCCTCTTGTATTTTGCTATCAAATTAACTTGCATTTACATTTAGCGCTGAAACAGAACAGGTGATGTTACTACTGGCGCCATCTACATGTCAATTGCTCAAAAAAATGGGCAGCAGTGGTGGTCAATAGCATTTTGATACAGTTTATGATGTGCAGCTTTGTTTATTTTCAGTGCTTTTTGCTTTGCTGCGTACTGGCCTTTAGGGTTTAAATATTTTTTTGCTCCCCATCACGAACGAAGCTCTCTAGGGATACGAAATTCATAAAAAATTAAAAAAAAATGTGTACATTCTGAATTATAGGCGTATTCAGGGAATGAGTAAATGGGATAGCAGATATGGAAATGAGTTGTGGAAATGTCTACATTTACTTTGCTATTAGGTTCACATAAGTCTGGTGCCTCTAGTGTATTATCATTAAATAGGTGTTATATCCACTGCTATGGTCTCTCGTGATCGATGAACTGTTATCTAAGCTGAAGTGCTTGGTTATAAAGTTATTTTAGCTAGAGATGACCTGTTTATTAATTGTGACGGGTAAATATGAGAACACTTTCATAGAGCTGATGGATACATGCTCTACTGATAACCCTGAACTGGTGTCTAATCGAAGGGCTTAACATCAACCCCCAGAAAGCTGTGATTGTTCCCAGCACGAAGAGGTACAACATTAGGTTTCGGAGCCTGAGGTGAAGTTTTCAGAACAGGTCAAATATTCTAGGTGTGGTCCTAGACAAACGACTCAACTGGAACTCCCATTTAGAACAAGTACCCTCCAAAGCTACTTGAGCCATGAAGGCTCGTGTAAATTCTGAGCCCACAAAAATAAGGCTTCAATCCAAATATTATAGAATGGATATACCATCATGATAGTACAGCCTATCGTCAATGCCCCGGTTTGTGTGCCAAAACTGCAAAATGTGGCCATTAAGAAGTGTAGACAACCTTCAAAGATTACTATAAATATCTTTTTCGGGAGCTATGCGTATCTGTCCAACGCTCTCAAGGAGTCCTTGGACTTACACCGCTGAACATTTTCATCAAAAGTCAGTCATGCAGAGTCTACTACGTATTCAGATCACATCTGGACTCTTAGCAAGCGATACTGGTTTATGCCGCCTTACTTATCGACCTCTCTAGATCAGATCTTAGGATCACGGAATTATTTCATAACAAGAATTTAGATCTCTTCTACACTCGGCAGCATTTGAACTTATGGCAGTTCCTGTGTAAACTTCCGGTGGCAACAATGGTTTACGGATGGGTCCAAACCTTCACCCTCTAGTCGTTAGTCGTTGGGCCCAACATCAGAATCGCTAGTGCAATGGGCATTTGGCCCAGCATCTTTTAAGCAGAGATTCATGTCATAGAGATCTGCGCCCATAGTATCCTTAGCAAGGGAAGTAGGGGAGCACACATCTGTATCCTTTTCAGATAGAATCTGCGATGCATCATGGAGCATCTCCTACAGGATGGTTAAAGAATGCCATAATTGCCTCCAAACCCTATCCTCCCGGAAAAAAATCTTTTTTTTTTGGGGGGGGAAAGTTCTGTTTAAATGGGTCTACATTTTATACCTTTAGTTATTTTAAATTTTTTACCGATCTTTATAATTTTGTTTTGGTACACAAAGACAGACTTTGACAAAATCAAGAAACTTTACAAGGCTATGAAAATATCTAACTTTTGGTATTGCTCTCTGTAGCTCTTAGGTTTCTCAGAGATATCTTTAGTACGCTCGGGCAGAAGGACAGTTGGTTTTTGCTCAATTGCTGTCCAAGGCTTTGCAAATTTGTGTATACTAACCGCAACCCCTTTTGTTTTTTACATGCATTTCACAATTGTTATATACCTTGACAAAAGGGTATACAAAATTTGGTAGAGGTGTTACTTTAAATTATAAAAACCATTTCGCTTACACATCTCTGCAATCTGTGAGCGTTCAGTATAAATAAAAATAGATTTGGGCACACCGATCATTAGCAGCAGAATCCCAAAAGGATCCCAACTCGGTCCCAGTTGAAATTACCAACCTTATTACTTGACTAAACTTTTGATTTAGTTTAGTTAAAATTTTCTTTTCCTCTTTTTTGCTTTAGAGTGTGAAAAATTGACTGAGACAATTTATCTAAATGTAAACTTAACTTGTCATGCAGAACACACACACACACACATGTACACAATGCCACACACGTATTACATATGTCTGTGTGTGTGTGTGAATGTATCTGCGTGCGTGTTAAAAAGTTGTTCATGCCTCGCATTTGGGATTTGTTGCAAAATGATGCTGCTGTTGCTGGCCTGTTGTCTAAATATTACGTATACGCAATGTGTGTCCTAAGCAGGCCGCAACTTTTGTCTTGCTAGCAAGTTGCTGTTGTTATTATTGTTGTAGTTGTTATTGTTGCATAACTACAATACATAATACACATAGATAGCGTATATGCTTTATATATAAACTTACGCTAGATTGTACATAATGGCACAAGGCTATTGCCTGCACAAATCCTGCGCTGCGCTCTGACTTATGATGCGTTCACACTGCTTCATGTTATGCTTCACAGCGGCACAGTTTAGTGTAAACAGGGTACTAGCGTAGTCAATGTAGTTACAAATAGTACCACAAGAGAAATAAAACAATAACTTAAAAAAAATAGCAGCCTTACCTATTTATTTAAAATTTTGATATATGCGCATATACTTATTTCCTATGAAATAATATTATTGTATTTTTTTATTTTATTTATGGATTTAAATTGTAGAATCTTTTTTTTATATTTTTGATTTCCTATTCTAACTACTACTAAGCAAATATTGTTGAAATCTTCTTTTGCTTAAATAGATTAACTCCAGAAATAATGTATGCACATATACTTATTTCCATAAGGTATGTTGTCAATGAGTGCGGCCCAAACACCCTCCTCTCCCAATTTTCAACGCTAGACATTTTCAAATTTGTGATTGCACTATGAGAAACTGAAATATTTGTCAATTATCGCAACAATTCGTCAATTTAAAGAAAAAAACGGGATAAAATCCAAAAATGATACAAAAGCGCCCTCTGGCGGCACTCTAAAATAAAAAATTTCAAAAATGGATTCCTCGACCCTAAAAACTCCCGTTTACACATTTGGCTACAGAAAATATAACGTTATTTTGCTTTTTAAATCTACTTAGATTTTTAAATATTTTGAAAAAAACCTATCTTAAAAAGAGAGCGACTCGAAATTCAATTTAGAGCTATAGTTTTTTAAGCAAAGTTTCTTGGAATGGCCCATAGAATCGAAATCGCGAAGAGCTTTAGTACCGAAAATTTTGACCCACCTTAATGTATATAGTTTTGGTTTTTCACTTTTCACATTTTTTCTGGGTTTTTGTTTGTGCGTGTGTAGAATTGGATAAACAAGATAAACACATAAAAAATCTAGAGTTATGGAATATATAATTTACAATAAGAAATTTTACTTTTTTTTAATACTTTTAAGTATTATAAAGAGCTGGCAAAAAAGGGCGCAGTTCTGATTAAGAACTCCAATGGAGCATATATCATTGACACCCAATCAACTCCTCCTCTCCCGGGGAAAATGCATTTAACATCTCTTACTGCCCGTTGCTCCTGAGACCACGTTTACCTAGGAGGGATATCTCAACTGAACCCCATGCCATGATGAGATCGCTTCTGCCATAGCAAAACTTAAGAATGACAAATCCGCTGGCCCAGACAACATGCCAGCAGAGCTGCTCCGCTATGGTGCTGAACACCTAGCACGCGCGCTTCACACGATTTTGAGAAATTGCTGGCTCGAGGAAATGATCCCTGAGGCTTGGAAGGACGGTCTCATAGTGAGGATCCTATCTAAAACAATGCAACAACTGTAGAGGAATAACATTGTTAAACTCAACTATCAAACTACTATCCTCGACTATTCTCTCCCGAATATCACCTGTGATTGAGTTCATTCTGCATAAGGAACAGGCGGGTTTTCGGCCCAGTAAATCATGTGCAGATCACACTAATACGCTTCGGATCTTAATTGAACAGTCAATTGAATATAACAGCCCACTATACCTGCTTTTTGTTGAATTCGAGCGTGCTTTCTACACAGTTCACCGTCCAGCTCTGTGGGAAACCCTCAGGAGTAAAGGCATCCCCGACAAAATTGTGTCAATGATCCGCGAGCTTTACAATGGTGTCCATTGCAAGGTCCGCTTTAAAGGCGTGTTAAGCGACGGATTCGAGCTTGGTACTGTGGTGAAACAAGGGTGTGTCCTTTCAGCTACGCTGTTTTTGATCCTGATGGACGGTGTAATGGATCAGACAAACCGAGACCTACCCTGCGGCTTAAGGTGGAAACTCGATGAGGTATTAACTGACTTGGACTATGCAGATAATATCTGCCTGCTAGCGCAACGGTTTGACGACACACAAAGGAAACTTCACTGCCCAGCTGAAAGCGCCGGTAAAGTTGGTTTAAGAGTCAACGTAAAGAAGACGAGGTTAATGCGCAACTACTCCAACAACACATCACCACTTCTATTGTTCAACTAAGCCATAGAAGACGTTGACTCCTTTACGTGTCTTGACAGCATACTTTGTAAGGACGGTGGATCCACGTCAGATATTACCGAACGCATCAACAAAGCGCGAACTGCCTTCTCATCGATGACCAGAATCTGGCGAGCGCACAATATAAAAACAAAGCTCCGCATTTTTAAATGCAGCATACTGTCGGTGCTTCTCTACGGCTGCACCACATGGAGCACAACACAAACAACACGCAGAAAACTACAAGCGTTCGTCAATAGATGCCTCAAGCGGATCTTGAGAATTTTTTGGCCCATTTGGGTTACAAACGAGCAGCTACTTGATCTAGCTGAAATCCACCCGATCGAGGTAGAAATCCGAAAAAAGGAAATGGTCATGGATTGGCCACACTCTAAGCCAGCCCAAGACATTGCAAGAGCAGCACTCGAGTGGAATCCGCAGGGCCATCGACGCCCTGGAAGACCACGAATCACCTGGATAAGAATGGTCCGAAATGAAGGAGCTGGTCAACATATGACATGGAACCAGCTCAAATTATTGGCAAAATACAGAACTAGATGGAGAGAATTTGTTGACGCTCTATGCTCTTATTGAGCTTTCATATAGCATAATAAAGTTTTTATATTGTATGTATGTATAAAGGAATATATATAATAATCATTAACTAATAATAATCTGAAAAAAAACACACACCGTTCCTCATTTGTCACATTAGCAAAAAGTTAGTGTAAACATAGCATTATAAACGTTTGTCACTCTGCCGCCGTACGTCTATCTCTTAGCGCTTTCGTTTTGTTTCTCGCCTGCTTCTGCTTCTTGCTTTTCTCATCTGCTTCTTGTTCGTTTTGCACATTATCGTAAATAAGTTTGAAAAGGAAGCCGGCATGCGTTAGAAATGGCAAAATAAGCGCTGCTTACAAAAAGGATTGTTGTCCTGTGGTGCGGCGCCTAGCAATGAGTTGCTTAACCTTGCCTTCTGTCAACCTCAGTTGTTGTTCTTTTTGTTGTACTAGTCTGCCTGCAGCAACAACAAACAACAACAACAACAACACCAAATAGCATAAGCTCACATTAAGTGTGAAAAATCTATAAAAAGTTATAAAAGTGTCATTAGTCTAACAATGAGGCATTATATGCCATTCACAGTAACTGCTAACAGCGACATCCTTTTTTTTTTTGTCCCACTTCTTCAGCTTCTGCTGCGCGTTTTTTCATCCTTCCTTTGCATTGCATTTAAGCCTTGTAATGTGCTTGTAAAATGCTTGTTAAGTTTTCTGTATGCCATTTACTTTTTGCTTGAGACCCTTCGAAAACTTTATGCATGTGTTTATCAGCTTAACAGTTCATCAAGTTTTCATTTTCGATCAAATGGGAAACATTTTTGTCTTGAAGCGGTTTAAAGATATTTAGTAATAATGACAGCATTTTGGATTTAAAAGTAAAAGTTTGCTAAAGCAATTGAAAAGTGGCCTAGATTGGCATCCATTGCGTATACTTGATTTGTGCAACCTTATGTTCTTTATACCAAAATTCCCGTCTAGAGCTTAAAATTTAAATTTCTCCAAATGTTCACAAAAGCTGCATACTTTCCTTGTATATAGATGATGCAATGTAGCGTGTAAATAACACTCATTATACAAGTACATATATAAAAACTTGTATATACTTATTTACATGAACCTACATTAACGCCCAACTGTGTCTGTCAGCTGCAGAGTGTTACTAATTTTATTGCATATTTAAAACAAATTATTACATATAGTATTTATATATATGTACATAAGCTAACAGTAAAAGCTTTTCAATGTAGTACACGCAAAAGTATCTAACAGATACTTACATATAAACTATTAACTTTAAGCAGCTTAAAATTGTGTCTGCCGGTTTGTCTATTTATGCCTATCAATCAGCGCACAATTTGTCTATCGAAGCTAAGTTTTGATTTTATATTTTTTTTATAGCTTATTTTTTTTGCATAATTTAATACAAAAATGGCACGAAACGGCAGTGTCATGTGTTTCCAACACAAATGGAAAACAAATAGAACGAATAAAACGAGTATATAGCAAAATAAATGAGATTTTGTTATATATTGGGCGAAAATAGCTGAAGCGAAACGCGTTTTAGTTTTTTATATTTTAAATTTAAAAAATTAAACTAGTGCAAAAAATATAAATACATTTTTTCGATTTTAATAATTTTTGACCGCGTACATTTTTGTTTATTGTAAAATTCCGATTGTTTATGGAGTAGTGTGTAAATATAAAATATAAAAAAAAAAATTTTTTTTTTAAGGCCCATACGCAGCATGCAAAAATTCCGCGCGAAATGTCAAAACTTCATATAAAAAAAAAATTCCCTTTTTGGGAAAAAAATTTCCTCTTTTGGGATTTTTTTTTTTATATGAAGTTTTGACATTTCGCGCAGCATGCAAAAATTCCGCGCGAAATGTCAAACCATCATATAAAAAAAAATTCCCTTTTTGGGAAAAAAATTTCCTTTTTTGGGATTTTTTTTTATATAAAGTTTTGACATTTCACGCGGAATTTTTGCATGCTGTGTATGGGCCTTAATCGATAACTTAATATATTGGTAGACTTATTTTTTACAAGCCACAAATTTTTATTAAATAAAATTTTTTCTAAATAAATGATATAACCAGTGGCGGATCAACGGGGGTGGTTTTCGGGTCCGCACCCCCCAAAAAGTTGGAAAATTAGGTTGAAAGTCTTTTGCGAGTTCTGATAAATATACACTTCGAAGTGAGGAACCCCCCCTAAAGACCAAATCCTAGATCCGCACTTGGATATAACATTAAATTTTATAAAAATAATTTCTCATGGAACTCAAGATTGTGGAGCAAAGTTGCTTCCGCTAATCCTTTTTCAAGACAAATAATGCAAGTTTTGTAACATATTTAAAGGGAAAAATATATCGGCCAAAAAAAGGGAAGGTGGCCACTTTATTCTTCGACCTCCGCAAAAATTTCCCTGTAGTACGGCGTACTAGTACAGAAATAGTGAAACGACTAGTCTTTTGGCATGTAGGACTGGTTCCACGCCAATCCACCAGCAATGCTTTTAACATGTCCTAGGACGTATACAATTTTCCCCCCCTTCACATCAACAGTATACAGTTCAGTATACTGTATACCCCTTCACTTTACCGGTATACAGTTCGCTATATAGTTTGAAAGGACCAATTTGGTATACTGTATACCGCATCGCATGAGTGGTATATAGTTCGGTATATAATACAAAGAGACCAGTTCGGTAATGTATACATTATTTAGTATTAATTTAATGTTTTTTTTTTTTTTTGTACCACGAAGGAGCTTTTTGGTTTACAGTATACCCAGTGTATAGTCCTGAACTAGTTTAAAATTAGCATTTGCTACCAGCCGTACTGCTGGGTTGTAACACCCTGAATTGTGGAATATCTTGAAAAATTACAAGCAAAACTCCTTGGAATTTAAAGATTATAAGTTCTTGACATGAATGTTAGTTTTGGCATTATAAGATCAATTTTCAAAGTAACAATGAATGTCATGATCTCGTCTGCAGATATTTAAGGACAAAGACCACCAAAATCGGTTTTTTGTAAATAACACTTTACACGTGCTTTAAATTTTTGTTTTATTGTTCCAAAAAGTTTTAGGAGGTAAAATTCTCTACACACTAAATTTACACGCATAAAATAGCATTAAATGTTTCTTTTTTTTAAGGCCCATACGCAGCTCGAAAATTTTCGCACGGAATGACAAAACTTCATATAAAAAAAAAATCCCAAATGGGATATCCCAAATAAGACTTTTTTTTAAATGAAGTTTTGTCATTCCGTGCGAATTATTTTGAACTGCGTATGGGCCTTTAAGTGGGAGATCACTTTTGAATGTAAAAATAAAAACAAAAAATGTATAAAAAGTAAAAAAAAGTCTTAAAAAAAATAAAAATAATTTTTTCACTCTTAAAATTTTTTAGGGTCTATACGCAGAATGAAAAATTTCGTACGGAATGACAAAACTTTTTATAAAAAATAATCCCAAATGGGATTCGGTGCGAAATTTTTGATTTTTATATTTAAGCAGAAAAATGTATGTAAAAGGTCATCAATCTTAAAGTTTGTTTTTTTTAAATGCATTCCGTGCGAAATTTTTGATTCTGATATTTAAAGGCATGTACGCAGTTCGAAAAATTTCGCGCGGAATGACAAAACGTCATATAAAAAAAAAGTCCCAAATGGAATGTCCCAAATAAGATTTTTTTTATGTGAAGTTTTGTCATTCCGTGCGAAATTTTTCGAGCTGCGAGACCCCTTAAGCAGAAAAATGTATGTAAAGGGTCTTCAATCTTGCGGTTTTTTTTTTAAAAAGCATTCCGTGCGAAATTTTGTATTTTGATATTTAATCAGAAAAATATATGAAATATATGTAAAGGGTCTTCAATCTTGAGGTTTTTTTTTAAAAGTGCCAAAAAAGTTTTTTTAAAAAACACAAAAATTTCAAATGAATCGCAAAATCTGTATTATTCCCATTTTTAAAGATAATCCTTTTCAAATGTTGGCCGCAACTGCGCCGTAGCTAGTCCATGCGGAGTTTCCAATTTTCGATGACGCGTTAGAGCAAAATCGGCGGTATCTCGTGAATAACATGGGTAATCGTAGCTGGCTTATCCACAAACACTTTAGACTTCAAGAAGCTCCAAAGTAAAAAGTCTAATGCCTTACCAAGATCTTGGTGGCCAATTCACTGTTGCGGAGCGTGAAATTAATTGTTCACCGAATTGGTTCCATAAAATGGCCTAAGCGCGTGAAAAACATTCTTTACAGAACGCGAATTTTCGTAATATAATTGTACGATTTGTAAACATTGTACGGGTGTAACTCTTTCCATGATGAAATGGCTATGAAAACTGAATAAAAAACCCTTGGCAACTGGACAGTACTCGAAAAAAACCCTATTGAAAAAAAAACCTCAAGATTGATGACCCTTTATAAGGTCTTACCATTTATTGGAAAAATATAATATGCCCTCTTAAATAAAAACCTTAAGATGCACTTAACGATAACTAAAAAAAAACAAAAAACAATTAACCAGTATCTCAATACTGTATAGTCACCCGCTTGACATATTTTGACCCATTATTGTATTTGTTGCCATATGTAGCTTGACTAAGTGACAGCAATGAGTCAAAATTTTGACAGGAAATAGTAGTGCTGTCCTACAGAGCTGCACTATTTGTCTCCATTTTGTTTCTAATTCAGTTCAGTTGCTTTTGTATCGCCAAACTTTGGCCAATGTCATGTCAATCTTAATGCATAGCTTAGTAGCAACCAAGTTTACTCAAAGTGCTGCCTTGGATTAAATCATTACATTTCAAATGTCGCCAGTTCCAATCCAAGTTTAAGCCAAGTTAGGCAGACAGACTAAGAAGCAGTAAGCAGTAAAGCGAAAAGTTTTGGCCAAAGACAAGTTGACAGTGCCAGAAGTTTAATTAAGTAAATCGCAAAAGGGGCCAAAACGCAAGCAACAGGTGAAAGACGCAGTTGAGGTGAATTCGAAATCGCCTTAAGAAAAGTTAAAACAAATGTCGCTAAAGCCTTGTAATAACTGTTTTAAATGTGTTCTATAGAGATAAAGATACAGACAGATACATAAATTATATCTTTGAGTTACTTTGACACTTCAAACTGGCTAAAACAAGATTTACTTTTCGCCATTATGCAAGTGGGAGCATTTACAGCAGTTTGTTGTTGTTTTGTGTTGGCGCCAAGCGTTTCGTTTCCACCACGTTCCTGGAAATGGCTGCTAAAAGCCGACACTCGCGCAAGTTGCCGCTGAAACGTTTTGGTAATAAGTGAAACGCTTTTCCAGCAACTGTTAACTGTTTTGTTTACGTTTAGTTTTTACAGTTGTTGACTGTTAGCCGCAAAATATTATTTTTGATGAGAATTACAAATAAAATACTCAGGGAACTTCATTCATATTAATTTTTGTTGAAATTTTTAATTTTTAGTTAAATGTGAAGAAGTGTAATTACTAATAATTTGGGATGACGGATTTTTGCGCTTTGAAGGCATGGCTGTAATTGAATTTATTAGTGCTATCTGCTTATTTAATAGATTCATTTTTATTTAATTGTATTTGTTTAATTTTGCATGACATTTTTCTTAAAGAAATTCTTGTATTTGAATGCTTTTTTTTATTTTTCTCTGCTTACTCAAATTTAAATAATGCTTATATAATGCTTTAGATAAACCTTTAGATAGCTCAGATATATTGAAAAAATAAACAAAAATTTCCCGCTCAAAAACGAGGACGATCGGGGTTAAAGGTACCTACAACAAGAATGATTTTTTCATTATTCTTCTCTAAAATCTTAATTCAAGAGGAGAAATTTTTAATTTGTGAAAGCTTAGAATTATTTAAAAAACAATTGCACTTTAAGCTTTTAAGATATATATTCTTTATTTGAGAATCCTTAGAATTTTTTCTAAAAAGAGATCTTGTAAAAATATTTGGTCTTAATGATGAGTTTGTGAATATTTTTTCTTAATTTAAGGAAAGTAGGGATCGAAAAATCCTTGTAAGTTATTAAGGGAAACAATTCAGTTTTGAGGAAACTCGATTTTATTTTGCATAACGTTGAACTATGAACCTCTGATCCGATATGGGGCAATACTAAGCAATTTCTCGCTTATGCGGATGACATGGATATTATCGGCTGATCAGTGATATCTATGAAGAAGCCTTTGGTAAGTAAAAAAAAGAAACAATATAGAAGGATTGCGAGTAAATGAAAATAAAACAAAAATGGTTCTAGCTGGAAATTCACACTGGGTTCGGCGCTCTAGACAAAACATAACCATAGCCGAGTATAACTTCGAAGTTATCGACCAATTTAAATATCTTGGTTCGAACATCAACTTAATGAACGACTGCCTAAGTGATATTAGAGAAAGAATTAAATCTGCGAACTCGCTTTCAACGTTCCTTAAGTCACGCCTTATCAACGGAAACCTAAAGCTCCGGATTTATAAAACAATATATATATATGTTCCTTTAACTCCTATTTGGAGCATAGGGCGTCAACTACTCCTCTTCTCCAGCGGACCCGGTTTTGTGCAAGGACTTTGAGTGAGATTGAGAGATTTCATTTCGGCCTCTGTTACGCGGCCTACCAATGCTGCGACCTGTTTGCTGGAAAGGGTTCCATCGCAACGCCTGTTTGGCAACGCTGTCATCGCTCTTCCTTAGCATGTGGCCAATCCATTGCCATTTCCTCTTCCTAATTTCTGTAGCCACATCTAACTGGTTTGCCTTTCTAAGCAGCTCGGAGTTTGATATCATGCGAGACCAAAAGACTCTCATGATGCGGCGCAAAGATCGGTTGATGAAAACTTGGAGTCGTTTTGTTATTGCTGACGTAACTTTCCAGTTGGTACAGCCATAGAACAGGAAAGACTTAAGACTTAGCATAAAATATTCGAAGCTTGGTGTAAACCTATATTTGAAGCTATACAAAATAGTTTTTTCCAAGTTAAAGAAAGCCAGGAATTGAGCTAGAAAAACTCGTGCATTATATTTTTGTATTATTAAGATTATGCACATTTTGACATTGAAACATTAAAATAAAGCATTTACTTTGCTTATTTACTTTGTCACAGAATTGTGACCAAGTCAAATAAAAGTTGCTTTAGCTTAAACTGCCACATTGCGTATACGTAACACAGGCACGTACTTTGGCATATTTTTGTGGCAATATGTGTGTGCGTGTGTGAGTGTGTGTCTGAGTCTATGGCATGCTCTTTACGTGAAATTTCCAAAAGGAGGCAAGAAAATATTTAACTTACACTTTGTCATGGATGTACAGTGGGCTAAATTTTTAATCAGGCGCCGAAAAATGAAGTCCCCTAAGTGATTAGAGTAACTAATACGTATAGTCTACAATTCAGCTCCCAAGAGCTATAGCTTTAAGAGAAGAAAGCATTTAAAAGAATGTAGATATTGTTACAAACTAAGTTTATATTAAATTTTATCAACAAACTTTTTTTATAAGCTTAAATTTTAACCAGCTGTGCTCTTGAAATTAAAAAACCAAACAAAACAATTTTATTTGGATTCGATTCACCATCCGGTGATATCCATGTGGTTTTATGCGTTTTCTTATGAGGCAGTGCCTCCAACAAGAAGACCGAATGCACTGCAGAGCTCGAGGAGCAATGATCTATTTTCGTTTCGTGAGCCAATACCGTGATTTCCCATTTTCCCGTGTTTTCAAACCCAATGTTGTTGTCTCCAACTTTAGCGTTCAAGTCACCCATGCATATAACCATGTGTCCCTTTGGCAATTTTGCTAGGACGCCGGGTAAGCAGCTTTAAAAGGAGGCTTTGGATTCATGATCAGCGGTTTCCGTGGAAGCGTAGACCTGGACTATACTTATATTTCTCAGTCTGGAATGAAAGCGCGCCATGATTATTCTCTCGTTTATTCCAGATCAGGTCATGAGAGCTTTGTTCGCTTCGGTGCTTAGCAGAAGAGCCACACCTTCTGTATTGGGATCGCTTTTTTCAGAGCACGACCAAATATTTGATTCATAAAAAGAATTCTAAAAAAAGCTCGCTTGACTTTTTTGGCATAAAATATTTTGTTTTTCCAAAATTATAACAAAACATTTCCTTTTAAGCTCCCTTTATTTTTTTTTTCTATCTACGTACTATATCTCAAAAATCTCGCTGATATTGGGCATTGTGAAATTTCACGTAATCGTTGCCATTTCGCCCACTGTGCGGCGGCTGCCAGCTTAAGAAAGAGGGGAGGCGCAGCTCAGTAGCTGTCTATGTATCTGTCTGTATATCCGTCTGCTCTGCGTGTGTGCGTGTTTGTGCAACAAAATTAAGAAAATAAAAGCGAGTGTAATACGAACAAGAGCATAAAGCAAGCCGCCAACTTGCAACAATCAAAAGTCGCTACTGACAACAAGCAACAAAAAAAAAAGATACAGCAAGAGACAACGTGCAACATGTGAATTAAATTTATTTATTTTTTTTTTACTTTATGTTTTATTGTAGTTATTTATGCATGCGTCGCCTGCTCGCATTTGCCACATGCCGCATTTAACTTTATTTCTGTTGTTGTTGTTGTTGTTGTTTTTTGCCGCTGCTATTTACTCTATTTTGGGCATATTTGTTGTCTTTTTGCGCCCCCCCCGGCACATTGCCACAAATGTTTCGAATTTATTTGATATGATTTCTCTTGCTGTTTCTCTTCCCCTTGCCAGTCTACTACTTTTTTTTTTGAGTTTCTCTCCTCACTTATGCTTTTGCCATATTTATTTTGCGCAAAGAAATCTCTTGTTATAACAAGTGAAAATGCTTTTAGCAACAGTTAAGCGTAAGAAAAACAAACAAGAACAACAGCAACAACAACAACAACAACAACTGGAACATCTAGCACAAGATTTACTCGGAATTGGGTCAGCAAAATGTCAAGTTGGCTTATCTCCAGCGAAGAGCTAATTAAATTCGAAACATCTAATGCCAGTTTCTAATGTTGTTAAATTATTCGCTAGAAAAATGGCAAACATATTATGCGATAAATATGTCTGATATTTCTATTTACTGGAAAGTGCACTGGAAATCATGTCAACAAGCGCCTAAATTCCAATTGCTGTTAAACGAAGCTTATGTTTCACTTAGCAGGCATTACGTAGAGTTGAAAATCTGATGTAAGTTATCAGTTAACAAAGCAGAAGTGGCAGATAAATGATTTGTAAAAGTTGCAGCATCTGGCTCTTGCGAGTTGGCATAAATTGAGCAGTTTTCTGATGGTCTGGCATAAAAGCTTTTAGTTTAAAAAATAAGTGAATTTAAAATGAATTAACATAAAGTCCAACACTATTAATTTAAGATATTAAATTGGTGTTAATTTGGGCAACTAGCAAATAGGGTTGTTTTGTAAAATATATAATTTTCTTAAAAACTGCTTATAATTCACAACTCATTAAAGCAGTAGTTGACATAAGTGGAAGCTTTTTTACAAGTTCTTTTTTATTTTATTTGTGTGTTTCGCGCTCAGTTTACTGTTGTTTATTTTAGGTTTCCCCTTTAGCATCTCCAGCTGCTGTCTCGATATTTCACTAAGATCGTTTGGTGTTCTTGGATGTTTTAAATGAGCGATGGTCAAAACTACTAATGCAATTTCGAAAATGCCGACGTACAATGGGCAAAAACAATTTTTTTTTTTTAAGCATAGCTGAGATCATTAAACTCGATAAAATAATTGACTTTTATTTCGGATGACCAACATTTTATTCGAAACAAATTGTTGAACAGTGCAACTTCTCCTAAATATTTGGGAAAAGAAATATCACTTGCTCATATCATATTATTACTCTTTGCAATCGACGCCTGCTAGACACTCACATTTTAATGACTAACAATTGTTTGGTTTTTGTGCGTTTATTATTTATAATATTAGTCAAAATACAGAATTTTTGGTTTCGTATTTATTAGGGATGAGGATGACTTGGCTTTATCTGTGCAGAGAAAAGCTTCTGATTGTGGTCAACCTGGCGACCGCCAGAGCGATCTCTGCTACAGATCATTGCAAGTTGACACACAGCCTCCCCGCGGCGTCATCTGGGAAGCTATTCTAGCACCCGCTAGATAGTGAGCTAATGTGTGCAGCGAGTCTTCCAGACGATAATCAGTTAAGCGCTAGGTTTGGGACCTGCCTTGTAAAACAAAATTCCACTGAAAACCAAAAAACGAGCCTCGGATATGGACCCACCTACGTTGACGACCACCGCAATATAAAAATGGACTATGATTTAAGGATATGCACCTGGAATGTCCGGACCCTTAATAGGGAAGGTGCCTCTATCCAACTGGCGGATGCCCTCAAAAAAATAAAGGCTGATATTACCGCCATCCAGGAAATGAGATGGACAGGACAAGGTTGCTCTAAGCGAGCAAGCTGCGACATCTATTACAGCTGTCATGCGGAGAAGCGCAAATTCGGATGCGGATTCGTAGTAAGCCGGAGACTTCGCCACCACGTCTCACTCCAGTGAACGAAAGGCTGGCTACAATCCGTGTCAAGGCATCATACTCGAATATCGATATTCTGTATCGATGTGTATCGAATGAAACTGATGTGGAGCATCGATATATCGACCAAAGAATATCGATATATCGTCGCCTATACATAATTCAACATAAACACACAAGTGGCACTTGTCAAGTGGCCATTCCACCTTGCACGCTTAGTTTTGGCGCCGGGTTCGTAAATATCCTCAGTATCGGAGAAAAATATCGATATCGGATATGTCGTCGAACATGGATATCGATACAAAATAGTTGACTGCCAAAGAAATAATATCGATATTCCGATATATCGATACAGTATCGCCCATTCCTAGTATGTATTTATAAGTCCAGTGTAAGCACACCACACAAAGCAGTGTGTACACACAATTAAATGACAAAATTTGTGATAGCGGAGTCTTGACACACAAATTTGCACTTGCACTTGCAGAAAAGAATGTAAGGTGTCCAAATGGCGTTTGATTCTTTTTTTACTGGTCATACCATCAAGAAAGTTCATGAGCGAACTATCATAAGGTGACGCAACGCTCATATCGCGTCGCTCTAAAATAGAATGTAAAGTCCAATATGAAACACATAAATGCAAGTTCGAATTTTGAATAACGTCACCAAATTTCTCTCAGTTGTATTTTGTTGTGTTCTAAACGTTTGTCTGAAGTTTGATCAAAATTAATGCATTATATCATATGGCTGCCATACAAAAGTTGAACCAGTTTTTGGCGCAGCTAAGCTCGTGCACTTCTTTACGTCACCTTGTAAACTTCATTGCATCATAACGAAACTGTTAAAAGCAATTTTTAAATCTCTTTCCTTCAATACTTTATAATTCCCAAATAAATCAATAGCTTTAACAATTTAATTCACAATAGCCACAACGTAGTTACTTTTTTCACTCAAACTGAATCAAATGAAACTTTCCATTCACCATTACCTTCTAAATGGCTATTTGTTAAGGGTTTGGTTTATTGTAATATTATAAATAGCCCGCAACTGAAATAGATAGATGCCAATATAAGCCACACTGATTAATGGCAGCATTCATATTTCTCGTGATGAGCTGCCGGAATCGGGGTGTTCCCTTACACTCGCTACGGCTTCTATGAAGCGCCTCATTAGGTTCTTGTTTAAAAACTTTTTGCGCTGCGATTAATGCTAATTTTTTTGTTGTTCTTGCTGTTGTTGTTGTTGTGTTATAATTTCGGTTTGGACTCGGTTTAAATTTACAGTGCATAATTTGTGTTCTCGAATAAATTGCGAAACTTTGGCGGGCTGCTCTTTTTTTTCGCTCTTCTTCTACTCTGCTGTTCTTTTCGGTTTTATACTGTTCTGTTCTGTACTGTTGTTGCTGATTTCTCTTTGTTTATTGTTGCGGCTGTTTGTTGCCCACGCTTTTGTTAATTAGGAAATGGTTGCACACTGATTTCTGTTTATATGTATACAGCACAGGGGCGTAGCTATGCGAGGGTGCCTTTGGTTAATCCTTTTACTCTAAAAGGTACCAATAACAAAAATTTAGGTTTCTAACGATTCTTCTGCCTAGTCTAGTCACTTAACCTTTGGCTTTGTTTTCGATGTCAAGTTCGAGTATTTTTTGTGGAATACGAAATTTGGGACTCGCGATTTTTCTGTCTATTCACTACTACTTTGGGTCTACTGTCAATAGTAGTTTCTTTTAGAAGTTCTAGTACAAACACATATCAACTAATTTTATGCTTTGATATCCTCGTGTAAATCGTGGACAAAGTTAGAGACCAATATTAATCAAAAATTATAAAATTGTTTGCAAGTTCTCAAACGTAAGTAATAATAATATTAAATTTTTTGAAACTATCCAAAAGAGTATTATGCGTTTGGGGGTTTCCTTCAAATTCCTTCAACCAACGGCTATAATCTTCTCTGGTCGATTTTAAAGATTTTTTTATGTGAATGAGCAGAAGTCATCTGCAGTTTTCTTAGTCCCATGCTTGGATTGATGCCATATTGATCTGTGTATCACACAAACAAACAAATATACATATATGTACTTCTGGTAAAAATATTAAATTTTGAGTTTCTATAAAATAATTGCAATTTTTTATAAACGAAGCGATCAGCTGCTTTCTTGTTTTAACTTAGTGGATTGATCCCCTAAGCCCTTGCTATCTACGTCACTGAGACACCTACACAATCATACATACATCTACAACAATAATGGCCGTTTTGTCTGCCATGGCAACTCACCAAAAGTTGTTGAGTTGGGTGCTCCCAACAGGGTGCTGGAGCGGGCTTCAATGCGGTTGCCATAATGCCCGTAATTACTTTGTTAATGCTCAGCGCATTATATCTGTGTGTTGCTGTGTGTCTTAGTGTATGTGTATCTATGTATGGCAAATGAAATTATGTGTGCCATAGAAGAGAAAACAAAAAAAAATAAAATAAAGAGAGACTCTCTAAAAAAAATAGATTAACAAAGCAGCGGCAAACGAATGCAAACATATTGAAAATTTTAAAACGCGTATAAATATTTGAGCAGCACTTAGCGGCGCCCCAAAGCGTGCCACAAATACACATACAATTTAAAAAGTCAGACACCAACACAAACAGATACTCACACACAGAGAGACAAAAACAAAGCAGAGAGTATTATGCAAAGACTTTAATTAAATGCGACAGCTTTTTGCATAATTCCGCTCAGTGTCAGTTTCAAGGCTAAAACAGAACTGAAACATTCATGCTAAATACTTGGAAGAGACTTCAGCTTTAGCTTCAGTCTGGCACTAGGGATGCATAGACTTGGGGCACCAAAATGTCGAGCAACAGCTTATCTTTTTAAATGCTCTTAATTGTTGGGCTCTTTGGGCTTTGAAACATTCCACTTAGTACTTCAAGTCTTCATTATATTCCAAATTGAAAATAATTTGTGGGCAGGACTTATAAATGGAAAAATCAGAGTCTATAATGAAAGCTTAAAGCAATTACGTTGAAGGATTATCCCAAAGCCATTGGGGAACGCCTACGCAGCGTTCATAAGTTGTGAGACATACATATTCCTATAAATGCTATGGGGGAACTAGTTCCTTTACATGAACTGTCATCATGATCATCTGAAACAGGTTTATAAATAGAACTCCGTATAGAAACATAAGGGGAATACTTATATGGCTTGTGTGAAGAAATATCACATCAATTAGTGTTCCAGGGGGCTTCAATAAGAAAAAGTTAGAAATTTTAACTGCGGCTACTTGCAAAGAAGGGTATAAGTGATTTGAGACTTAGATGAAAAAACAAATGAAGTCATGCTCTAGAAGGCTTCACGAACATTTTTTTTTAACACTAACGTTCAACTAAGTAGCGTTTGTGTTAAGCACCAGCAGTAGAATTAAGACAGGAATAACATGGAATTGAACCAGATTTCAGAAGAATCTGGCTTATGCTTATCACGCAGAAGATATAGAAGAAGAAACTTTGTACGAAACGGCTTCTCTTTGTATTAAGCACCAGGAAAGTAGAATTAAGACAGGAATAACATGAAATTAGGCCAGATTTCAGAAGAATCTGGCTTATGCTTATCACGCAGAAGACATAGAAGAAGAAACGGCTTCTTTACAAAGGAAAAGAATGTAGTTTAGGGAACAGGACAGGACGAAAGTATGAACCGATATTCAAAGCTGCGAACTATCATCTGCGACAAGAAAGATGTCGGAGTAAATGTCCTAGCCAGGTGAGACAAAGTTAGAACAGGGTGGTACATAGAAGCCTGCATAGAAAAGCAAACAAATTAGATAAAATCCAAATTATTTAGATCAATGAGACAGAATCGCTGCCTCAGAAAAATTCGGCGAATATCTAGCCACGTATTATCTTCAACACTGCCTTGCGGAGCATTACTGGCCAAGCACCCATCTCTTCTGAAATTCGCGGTCTCAAATGGAGGTGGCTTGGTCATACGCTCAGAAGGTCGACTGGTAAGATGGCGCGTACAGCCATTGATTGGAAATCTCAGGGAAACCTATGAAGGGGGCGACCTGCAAAAATTCAGAGGCGTACTCTGGAAGCGGAAATACAGTAGACGAGGCGTATATGGAATGATATTAAGAATATAGCTTTAGACAGAACACGTTGGAATTGACTTATTTGGGCCCTATGCTTCACTTCGGAACTACGGGAAATATATAAAGAGCCCGAAACTATCAAAAAAGTGCGCATAATCTGGCAGATATTCAAGTGCGAATTGAAAGTAATGAGAACTTCTAGGAAAAGTAGTTACAAGCCGCGCAAGCCGCCTAACATTTCGCAGATGACGAAGATAGGCTGCCTGCAGAAGAGGGATAACGCGATATATTTATAAAGGGTCATCAATCTTGAGGGTTTTTTTTCTTTTTTCAATAGTGTTTTTTTTTGATATATCACGCGCGAGCACTGTCAAGTTGCCATGTGTTTTTGATTCAGTTTTCATTGGCATTTCATCATGGAAAGACTTACAGCCGAACAACGTTTACAAATCATATAACTGGATTACGAAAATTGGCGTTCTGTAAGGAATGTTTTTCGCGCGCTTAGGCCATTTTATGGAACCAATGCGCTGAACAATTAATTTCACGCTCCGAGCCGGTGAGAGGGCCACCAAGATCGTGTAATATCTCATCGTTGGACTTTTTCCTTTGGGGCTACGTGAAGTCTAGGATTTTTGTGGATAAGCCAGCTACGATTGAAGCATTATAGGCCAACATTTCCCGTGTTATTCGAACGCATCATCGAAAATTGGAACCATCGCATGGACGAGCTACGGCGCAGTTGCGGCCAACATTTGAAATGGATTATCATTAAAAAGTGAATGGCAAGAATGGTTCTTTCTATTGATAATAAAGGTTTTCCGATTCATTTGAAATTTTTGTGTTTTTTTTGCATTTTTAAAAAAAACCCTCAAGGTTAATGACCCTTTATAAGCAAACTTCTAGCACACCATTTGAGAGTTTAAAATGTGAAATTTTAATATTGATGAAATTGTGTGCCCTTTCTTTCCTTTGCAATTCAACACCCTTCCTCTAAGTACACGGGCTTCCCATGCAACTTAAAAAACCTCATCCCAATGTTAAGTTTTTAAAATTACCTTCGATAATTGCAAAGGCAATGTTTGTAAACATGTTTTATATTATGCCAAAGCTATTCTTCGGTAGTAAGTCACTAATGAGCAGATTCTTCTCCTTTAGAACTTTTAAGAGACCCGAGTGGATTACGCAATATGCCATTGAACAACAACTAATGCAATCGCTTACCAGATAGCTAGTGAAGACTAGATCTCTTTGTTAGCAAGAAATTGCGTTATACTCTCGGTAGATAATGATCATGTGACGCTTCTGGTAAAAAAAAAGCAACTAATATGAAGGCAAAAAAAAATTTTCGTATCCCTTAAAGATACAGATTTTTTCAAATTCCCTGATGATGAACACAATGCTACATTTTTAAAGCTCACTACAATTGGACAGACTAATCTATCATCTGTTGCAACCAACCTTTCTTACACATAAACATGGCAATGAAACTTTCTTTGAAAAACTAGCGCACAATTCGACCTCCTAAGACCTGTCTGATTACGAATTTTAGATGCATATCAAACAATAGCGCAAAAAACTTTTTGGGTTTTAAAAGATTCTTCGAAAACTTTAAAGATACCACCAACAAATCTTTCAAAAAACTAGAGCACAATTCTTACTCATCCCTTAGACCTTCTGTTAACAGCGCTCTGTTAGCTAACAGACAGTTTAATCAGAGAGTTCTCTCTGAGGTTTAATTAACAATTAACGAGAGCGAGCGAGTGGGCGACTAAGCGGGCCAGACACTTTTGTTTTGATGGATTCTCCGAAAACTGTGCGGAGAGCATCAACAAATCTTTCAAAAAACTAGCGCACAATTCTTACTCATCCCTAAGACCTTCTGTTAACAGCGCTCTGTTAGCCGTCTGTTAACAACAGTTTAATCAGAGAGTTCTCTCTGAGTTTAATTAACAATTAACGAGAGCGAGCGAGTGGGCAACTAAGCGGGCCAGTAACTTTTGTTTTGATGGATTCTCCGAAAAATCCCAAAAAAAAGAAGATACTTGGGCATACCTGCGCGGGCATGACATGCCCAGATAATTTCATTGTTAAGTTTAAGCAAATATTTACCTTACGGACCAACCCACTGACGGCACATTGGCTATGTTTGGCTGACGCTCAGTCTCGGAGTCGCTCTGTTCGACTGTCTCTTCGTGAGTTGCCCCCGTCAACGTGTTGCGGCCTGGCAGCGTGCTTGTCTTGCTGATAATTGAATTAGGGCAGCGTCAAGGTAACGCGCAGCAATTACAGTCAACAACAAAATGTTGCAAGAGCAAGGGGCTTGCCCCATAAAGAACTCCTCGACAGCAGAGTACCAAAGCTGCAAGTGACAAACAACAAGCCGGAGTCAACGACTATCGACACTTGACAACAACAACAACAACAACAGGTGCTAACTTTAGTTAAAGGCTCTTTAAGGTTTAAACTTTGAAGGCTTTAATAATTTAATGGCTTAATCAGCACAGCGTTGCCAGAATGTCAGAAAATGTTCATTTGGGGTTGTGTTCCGTGGCTGCGCGTCGAGTTGGATAATTATAGGTACATGGCTTGTGATTTGGGTCAATATAGACCATACATACGTATAAACATCTAGGTCTCGGAAATAAGCAGCTCGAGTCAGTTTTTTCCTAGTAGAAATTCTCGGTTTGCTGTACCTATTGACTTGTCAAATAAACTCTTATCCTTAGCCTAAAAATAATCGTTAAAGAATTTTGAGCAGATTTGAACTTTTGTTGCGAAACATTCGAAATAGGGCTTGATTTGGTTTGCCGCCCTGCTTTAGAATTTAATGCATATCCTGCAGACGTTGCTTGACTTCTCTCTTCTCTCTCTGCGCCTCTCTATAATTGAGTCTACAGTTTGCATTTGCCTTGATTGAGGACGGTCTGTGCCCAGCACTTGACTTCACTGGGGCGCCTCGACTGTCTGTCTGTCTGTCTGATTTGTTACATTCACTGGGCCCAGTCCGCCTTGCCAACCAATCATTGCAAGCAAGTCAGTTGGCAAGTTTTGCAGCTCTCAAGTAAGAAAGAAGTTCCAGAATGAAATTAAAAATTCAACTTGTGCATTGCATTTTGTTTATTTAGTTGCTTGTAATTGCATTTTACTTGAGAAACTCAATTTCAGTGTCCTGCCGCTTTCTGAGTGCATTTCATTAGCCCAGACATTCATTCAACTTTGGTATCCTTCACTCACTTCCAAATATATTTAATAAAATTGTCAAAAATGTAAAGCAATACCAAAAGTTGTTAACTTTAAGTTTTTATTTTAACCTCTACAGCAATTCAAGTACAATTACATTAACACACAGTCAAAGTCAATAGAAACCGAGTGATATAAATAGAGCCCACAATTTGTCCTAGAAAATCAGCTTTATAAATGTCATAAGGAAGCCTATACAATTGTCTGTCTGTCTGTTTGCTGACGTCACTGCTGATTGATTTTTATGGCTATGCTCGAACATTAAAATATCCATGTACAATTCAATACAGTAGAGGATGTAAATTTATACTCTTAATACTTTGGCAGGATATGTTAGCTAAACGTGGAGCTATGCTTATGTTAAAGTTGAAGCGAAATGGCAACATCCTTTTGTTCGTTCTATGTTAATGTGTATCGATTTGAATTTTCTCAATCTTAAGGAACTCTGTATACTTGATTTCATAAAAAAATATATTCGTGACTTAATGGAGATGAATATAACGCAAATTTTGCTTGTTGCCGTCCTTGTTTTAAAATTTGTTAAACATCGTGATGAAAAGATTGAAGGTTGCGTTTGTTTTGAATCGAACAAAATAAGTTGCTTTAAGCTGAAAATAGGCCTTTTTTATTAATTTAAGGCTATTAATGTTTATTATTTTGAGAATTTTTGCTCTTTTTATTATTTATAATGGAACACGAAATGACAAAACTTCTTTAAAAAAAAAAAAATCTCATTTGAGAAAAATGTATGAAATCTTTGTTTGAGTCGATAGAACGATCTATATAATAATAATAATATATGTTGACCGCGGCTGCGCCTCAAATGGTTCATACGCTGTGCCCAATTTTGGCATACTCTCTCCAACATATCGGCTGGTTTTTTTTTTTTTTTCCTCTTAGTACTCCTCCAGGGAGCTTAGGGCTTCTACAAGAACTTTCCACCGGACTCTGTTAGGCGCAGTTTGCTTTGCTGTGTCCCAGCTGATGTTGTGAAGGCACAATTCTTTAAGTATTGTACGTCGCCAGGTTGCCTTTGGTCTTCCCACTCGTCTTCTTCCTTGAGGGTTCCATTCCAGGGACATCCTGACAATGCTGCTTCGATGTTTCCTGAGAGCATGGCCAATTAAAGCCACTTGCGTGTTCTTATCTCGGTGACGATAGGAACTTCACTTGTACAGAGCCATAGTTCTGCGTTTGATATCCGATTGGGCCAGAAAATTCCGCATATAATCCTTAGGCACTTGTTGACAAATGACTGCAGTTTCGACATCAATCTTGGCGGGGTCAGCCACGTCTCGCTGCCGTACAATAGGATGCATTGAAGATTCGCAGCTTTGTTAGGCTGGTATCTCACGAATAAATTCTTCAATTTTGGCTTCCAGTGCTTCAACCGTTGCGGGCTTGTTGCTATAGACATGAGCCTTAACATAGCCCCACAAAAAATAGTCTAAAGGCGTTTAATCACACGATCTAGGCGGCCAATTCACCGGCCCCAAACGTGAAATAAAGTGTTTTCCGCACTTGCCTCTCAATTGAGCCATTGTTTCGCGTGCTGTGTGGCATGTGGCACTGTCTTGTTGAAACCACATGTCAGGCAAGTCCAGCTCTTACATTTTGGGCAAAAAAAAGTTTGTAATCATCGCACGGTAGCGGTCGCCATTCACAGTATTGTTCCCGCCTTCGTCGGCTTTGAAAAAGTACGCTCCAATGATACCACCGGCCCATAATCCACAATAAACAGTGACTTTTTGGGGATGCATTGGCAGTTCTTGCAATGCTTCTGGCTGCTCTTCACACAAAATAAGACAATTTTGCTGGTTCACGTATCCATTAAGCCAGAAATAAGCTTCGTCGCTGAACACAATTTTCTGGTAAAAAAGTAGATCTTCATACAACTTTGCCAGCGCCCATTCACCAAAAGTTAGCCGTTGCCAGCGCCCATTCACCAAAAGTTAGCCGTTGTGGTAGGTAGTGTGGCATCAATTCTTGCACTAGCTGTATTTTAAAAGGTTTTACACCCAAATCCTGCCGCAAAATTTTCCACGTAGTGTAGTAAGAGAGGCCCAATTGCTGCAAACGGCGCCGAATCGATAATTCATGTTCATCAACAACACTGGCGGATACAGCTGCGATATTTTCTTTTTTCCGCACTCTACGTATGCTAGTCGGTGGTTTAATGTCAAATAATGTTAATTTGGTACGAAATTTAGTCACAACATTTCGAATAGCCGCCTCAGAAGGTCCAACTGAAGGTCCAAGGCCCAAACTGACCATAAAATGGAAGAAGTGCACAATGCACTTTCTTAACCGAGCACGAATTTTGATAATACAATACAATAATCTGCAAACGTTTTTCGTTTGTAAGTCGATTCATGGTTAAATTTTAGAACAAACTGAACATTTTTCACTGTAACACAAGACACAAAAACAGCTGAGCTGACAAAAACCTTGTTGCCAAAAAGAAAGTTGCTAAAAAGTCACCTTTTACTTTCAGAACAAACACATTTTCAAGACATTTTTACTTTTAAAATGAATTTACTTTGAATTTTAATTAAATTTTTCTTTTGTGCTCTAAATCTTGTAAATCTTGTTCAGACGGTTTAGATACTTATAGGAATTTTTGGCAAAACTTGAGAATTCATCAAACTTTTTTGTTTAAAAATTCATTTCATCTCTAGTTAAGTTTAATTTCGCCTCTTTTTTATCTCCTTATCGAATGGTTAAATTTTTGATAAATTTTTAAGACTTTTATAGAGCCGAACAAGTCCATTTGTTACTATAATTACGTAGAGTCAAATATTGACGCAATTTATAGGGAAAGGGTAGTGGAATTTGTACATTTTAGGCTATAAATTTTGTTGTATTTGTCCGATTTTGTTTATTTTTGACACACAGATGCATCACTCTGTTAAATTTCAGACTAAAATACTAAACGGTGTAGTCAAAAACCGCGAAACTCTGCTACGGGGAAACGGGGAAAGATATGGACATGATTCAACAAACTTGATCTTCTCAGGAAATATGCGCGTCAGCTGGTAAAGTTTCGTATCTCTAGCTCTTATAGTCTCCGAGATCTAGGTGTTCCTACAGACGGCCAGACGGACTGACAGACGGACATGGCTCAATCGCTACCCGAGGTTATGATAAGCATTTTGGTATAAAGGACTTGGGGTCTGCCACGCCTCCTTCTTGCCGTTACAGACATTGCACAAATCTAGTATACCCTTTGTGCCTATAGGTACAGGGTATAAATAGTGCACCCCACGAACACGAGGAAATTATTAGACGAGGTTTTATTTCAAAAACCTGAAATGCTGGGATGTTTTGGATCATGCAATCGGATTCAGTTACTCCGAAAACATGCAATAAACATCGTCGACTCTTAAACTCCGAAAAAAATTCTGGCGCTTTATAAACCCCGAATTCGGATTCAGTGAATGACATGATCTCCCGAAATACCGAAAATTCTTATTTATTTTGTTTGTCTGTGTGATTCGTGATTTCAAAAAGTATTAAACAAAAATCAACTCTCAAGAGTGTTTATAATTCGATGTCCCCAAGTTTTTTGCTCATAACTTTTTACTTGTGTGTTTGTACACAAGTTTGTCCTTGTGCCTAGGGAAACAAAAACTTGTTCCCACTGCTTGTAATTGTGCGTGAGGAGCTTTTTAATGGGCTTCGATTTGGTTGAGTTCAGTTGCTTTTTTATGTTATTTTTATATATATTGGACGAGTATTTCCCATTTCAGTGCCACTAATTCGCTTGATTTGTGTAGCCATTGCCAATGCCATTTATTTACTCAAGCTGTCGAATTTATTTGACTTGTCCGAAATTGTTGCGGCTCCGAAAACAGTTTCAATATTGAAACTATAGTAATTGAGTAATTCGTTCGTTTGTAAAATTTTGCAAAGTTGTGCTGGGAAGTGGAATTGAAATCAATTTATGCATAAAATGCCGCTTACAATCAAATTGTATGACAAATTTCAGTTATTTGTGTTTACTTTTTAAATTGTTTATTTTTGGCTAAAGCACTCAATTGGATTCAAATGAAAAATGTTGCATATTCAAATACGCATTTGTTGAAAAACATTTTGATTTTTGTTTCAATTGAATAGATTTTTATCAATAAACGCCAAAAATATAGGCTTTAAATTGCTGCGAAAAACAAATAAACAAAAATTAGTCGGAAAGTGTCCAAAATTTTGTATGCCTTATGGAATATAAGTTGATTTTTAATTATTTGTACGAACGAAAAGAAAATCTTAGGAATGTTTTTGGCTTTAGACACTAGTGCTAGAAAAACATCGATGTTATATCGATCTATCGAAGTTTATCTTTATCGATGTTGGCCAACAGAGATGTTTCTCCATCACTTCTGCACTCATCAAATGGGTGTTTAGGCGAATAGTAGGTTAGGTGATTTTGGGTTGTGTAGGCTGCTCGGCACAAGGACGAGATCACCACGAGGCCTTGCGGCCCATTGTGATGCCTAATTTAGAAGAAAAGAGGTTATAAATAAGGGTGAAAGTAGTGGGGGGGGAAGAGTTTCTGTTTCTGTATCCTGTTTAACTGAACCATTTCGAGGATTCGATTAAAAGAGCCAGGTCCGCTATGGGCAAGTTTGCCAGACTGCCCAGGTCTTCAAAGAAGGGTTTGCCCAAGTACTGGGTGCGTTTCCTACGAAGTGCAGGGCAGTCACACAGCAGGGGTTGGATGCATTCTATCTCCTCCTCATCTCCGCAGCTCCGACGGAAGTCGTTGTGGGGGACATGCATCCTCTCGGCCAGAAGGCCTATGGCGCAGTGCCCCGTTAAAACTCCTGTCACCCTCCTAGTCCTGCTCTTGTGGAATCGCAGGAGTTCGGAGGTTCGCTTTGGGTTATATCTTGGCCAGAATGCTCGGGAGATGTGACAGCCGGGCACAGTGTCCCATTGTCGTACCGCCTCGGATCTGACTATCCTTGTGATCTCTGAGACCACATCCTGTAGAGGTCTTACTATATCCGTAACAGATGAGGCAATAAGTAGCGCCGAACCTTTTCTGGCACACTAGTCCGCTCCCTCATTTCCAGGTATCCCAGAGTGACCAGGTAACCAGCAGAGGGTGATCGAGTGATGCTGGATGCGGTTCAGCGCTGCCACGGTGTTACGAATAAGTTTGCTCTTTATAGAGTGCGATGACAGAGCCTTGATAGCGGCTTGGCTGTCGACAAAAATAGGCACGTTCTTTGGAATGTTATCCCAAGTTTGTATCTCGGCCTGAAATACACTGCCCCAATTTGGAAGACGGAATGAAAGCCGTGTTTCAAGCTCTTCCGAGAAGACGCCCAACCTGCTGTGCCCAACTTAGAGTGACGTCCAGCGCGGATTCCAGTAGCTCACTGACTGTGGGAAAAAATTTGCCCGTTATCATAAGCATCAGATCATCTGCGTAGGCCGTCACCCTACATCCTATTTCCTCAAGAGTAAGGAGGAGGTCGTTGAGAGCCAGGTTCCACAGGAGCGGCGAAATGACGCCACCTTGTGGAGTGCCCCTCGTGACCTTCCTTCTAACTACCCCTGTACAGAGGCGAATAGTAAGTAGACGCAGCAATAGTTCTAGTTTTAAAAAAATCCTTGATCGGAGAAACGAATTAAAATGTACTATAGGGTCTGTATCCAAACTACATGACCCACTTTTTACAAGTTTTGACCAACCGTAGTATATGGCAGTATATTTCTCACATATCTGTGGACATTTGACAAAACAACTTATCTCGAGATAGCAAAATTTTCCAGGATTTTTGTTATAAATATTCTTCTTCTCCCAAACCCTTGTTTACCCTGCTTATCGGGGACTCTGCTTATGCTACCTACCTAAGGTGTGGGTATGCGATCTCGGCATTCGTCTGCGGCATTACCGAGTCCTGGATAATGTCATCGCTGAGACCCATTCGTTGCTGATGTTTTTGACATTTGACCAGGGATCCACGTACTTTTCGGTCTGCCTGCCCTACGGCCGTTACCGCTGGAGGACTACGGTAATTATTGCCTTCTTAGCGGGATTCTCCGGCGGTCGCCTTTGAACATGGCAATACCAACGCATCTGACCTACTTTGAGCGTCTCAGTGATGGACTTTTTAAAACCGATATGTCCTGTCTTATCGGGGTCCTTCTAGGTGTTCTGGGTCAAAACCTATCGAGTACGTCAAATCAACTTATCTCTGTTTTATTTTAAGCTGCAATTGCGTATGACAAAACAACTTAACTCAACTAAGTTGGCCTTTTTCAAAAAATGCAATATAACTTATTTGACGAAAAGAACTTATTTCACTTTAAGCTTCTAATTTTTTTCCAAGAATGCTTTTGACAAAACAACTTGTTTCGAATGAAGTTCTTTTGTCGAATGCAAAAGATGAAAAATGGGTAACGTCTTCACAGCTGGTGAAGATGGCATACCAGCCGAACTTCATCCAAGTTGACACACAGCTGATGGCGGAAATTTTGCAGCCACACTTCGCTTGCATATGGGAGATCGAGCGTGTTCCAGATTCCTGGAAAAGCGGAATCATTGTGAAGCTAGCCAAGAAAGCAGACCTTAGTGACTGCAATAATTGGAGAGGAATAACATTGCTCAATACGAGCTATAAAATACTAGCCACACTACTGAACGACACGCCTTCAGGAAAAATTGAGCCAATAATTCGAGATGAATAGGCAGGTTTTAGACCACATCAGGATGTTGCGTACACCAAACAATTACGATTGTTGCATAATGACCAAACAGGCTGTGGAATGGCGAGCTCCGCTGAACCTTCCTGTTTTCATAAAGCGACCTGGTGCCAGACTTAGAACTGTTTGCTTTCGAATACGTCCACTATCTTTTAGAGCGGCAATATGACGAGCACTTGTTCAAGGAAAGGTGTACCACTCAACATCATAACAATAATAAAAGCGATGTATGATGGTGGCGGCCTCTAAAACCTGGCCGTTCTTCACAATGGAAGAATCAAGTAAGTACCTTTCCAAACGAATGTCACCGGCGTTAAGCTAAGGCTGTCCTCTATCGCCTTTACTCTTCAACATCGTTTGGTCGATGCAGTTCATGATTACAGCAGTGCAAGTCCATAGCGTCGGCATCACGTGGAGTCTTCACCATGACACCTTGAAGACTTGGACTACGCGGACAGACATCTGTCTGATGCCTCTCATAGGCTATGTGGCATCCAGACCAAAGTTGATGACCTCGTAAAATTTAGCCAGAGTCCTGGTGTCTCAAGATTAACTTTATAAAACAAATTTAGCAAAACGCTTCAATCACACCAGTCGCAAGGATTAACATCACCTTAGAAGGGAACCCAGTTACGAAAGTTCGTCGACAGCTGTCCCATTACCTTGGCTCCATTATCTCCAGTAGTGGTGGAAAACTGTTAGTGAAGACGTTTCCGCTCGCCAAATGTTTGCTCGTTCAGCATTTGGGAGATTATACCGCATATGGAGCAACTGCGCAGTTAAGCCGACTGCACAACGTTGCCGAATCTACAATAGCATATGTTAAGCTCTCCATAAGGCTATAACTTGGCATCGAGACGTGAATGGATGACAGGTTTAAGAATAATCCGACAGCTGCAGGCTTTCAGCTATTAGTGCCTGCAAATTATTTGCTTGGGATATTCTGGCCAAACAGAATATCAAATGCAGAACTGTGGCGCATTATTAATTGGGCTTCCCCTATCCACCTCCAAATCAGGAACGCAAATGGACAGGTTATCTTTTGCTCTCAGAAAGGAACTCTTCACGCAGGCATTGTAATGATGGCATTAGACTGGAATCCCCAAGGAAGCTTGACGGGTAGGACGACCAAAAGCAACCTGCGGCGGACTGCCCTTCAAGAATTGCCGCAGCAAAACTTACCATGGATTACAGCTAAACAATTACAGCGCCAATTAGAGTTCGATGGAAAGCTCTTGTAGAGGCGTATTTTGTCCAGAGTAAACCAGGTTTTAAAAAACTCTGAAGTTCAAGCGAAAAGTTCGAGTGATAAATTACTACGTTGGATGCGGTATGAAAATTGTAATGCCAAATAGACTACAATACAATTTATCATTTCAACCGGAGGAGTTCTGAGCTTAATACAAAGTAAACATCAGTCCTCGATCGATGAAAACCAGCTCCACATCCCCTTAAAAAAATGTCTACTCAGCTCGTATGAAAATATCATCGAACAAAAAGAATTTGTTGGCTTTGGTGCTACCATGTTGAATCAATCCGGAATTTCAAAGCTTTTATCAACAAATGCAACTTAAGGGTTCGAACATCTAAATCCGACCTCGGATGCTTAACGACACAGACTCAGATGATTAAAAATATTATTTTCTAATGATACCTTTAAGTTTTATTATATGTGCAGAAGTTACATTATTTTCTTAATTTCCTTCTACAAAAGAACTTATTTCTACTATTTCCTCAAATTTCAGTTTGGCAAAAGAACTTTTTTCGACGTAGGATGCGATATTTACTTTTTTCTTACTTAAAAAAAATTTGGCAAAACAACTTATTCCAGACAAAGTTGATTTTTTAAATTAACATCCTTTTGACAAAACTTATTTTAGTTTTTTTTGATTTGTTTTTGAAAAACGGTTATGGCAACAGTAAAGAAATCAGGCGTAAAATAAGCTATTATAGTATAGTATTATTAATATAGTTTAACTTTAATATTTAATTTGCATTTTAGAGATAAGTTGTTCTTGTAAAAACTACTGATTGAAAAATCGACTTTTGTTACGACCTCTGCTTAAGTCAATTGTGAATTATAAGCAGCACTAACAATAAATTCAAGTCCCAACACATTGAAACATATAGTAACTTTTTTTTTATTAATTATATTGATAAACTAAACTGCAATGATTAGTTTTGTAGACGAAAAAAAAATGTATATTTTGATTTAATATCTAGTGTAATGTGAAATCCTAGCAACCATAAGTACTTTATTTACTTCTTTTCTGCTAATGTAAAAGTTTTCTGTTCGTAACATGACCAAGTTACTAAGAAACTCTAAAATAAAATGCAATCGTTGTGCTCAATAATGTATAAATTTTGTTTTTCTTTCGAATTTTTACTAAAATACTTCAAATTGAAATAGATATTTACTTAAAATATGTTTAAATTATATTTTGCAAACACTTGTATGCAACAACTTGCTTACGCCATCTAGCGGCAAAATATGGTTGGCACCATCTAGTGGCCAAGCTGAATAGAACAATAATTGATGACGGGTATGATGACGTCATGAGACTCTTATATGCAAGTGTAATCGAAATATAAATGTTTTGCGAATAATGTTTTAGTATCATATAATTAATAAAAATACTCTACAAGAATTTCGAACTATTATAAGGTTTTCAGTAATAAGCGTGTTTTGTCAATATTGGTTACAAAACTTAAACCAAATTTTTTTTTAAATGTGCACAGCTTTTCTAGTTTGTTACCTCTTCACCTTAAAGGCTAGTACGCAGCAGTGTAAAATCGCCTGAAAGAAAAAAGTGTTACTTATTTTATTCGCAAAAAAAATTGTACGGATAGAGTTTGTGACCAAACAGTGCTGCCCATGTATGGGCCATTAACATGTAGATGGCGCTACTGAAAATAGATGGCGCCAAAAATTAAATATAAAAATCAGATGTTTGTTCAAATTGGTAACAAGTGTATAAAATAATAAAAAGTGAAAAAATGAATCGCCATATTGCTATTATTGTCTAGTTATTCGCGAAACTCCAGAAAACGGAGTACGAAGGTAAACTCACTCATTTAATACACAGAACTGAGTGTGAACAATTTTGTAGAGACCTACGAATTTGAAGTGAATTAGTATTACAATTCAAATTTTTACATATTGCGAAAAATTGTCGGTTCAAAGCCATGGTACAGAATCCGGAAGCATTTTCGCAAAATTTTCACATGTCCTCATATGTTTTCAATGCATTGCTTGCGTTGTTGGAGGGAGCCCCACATGATTCCTAAACTACAATTTTCTACTCTTTAGTAAAATTTGTGCATCTAGTTTGCATACGCGACAATGTTTCTGCAATCAAAATAAGTTGCTGCAAAAAAAAGCTGAGCTTTTTGCCGGCGCCATCTACATGTCAATTTCACGAAAATTGGGCAGCACTGGTCCTGCGTACCAATGAAAAAATTCTTGGCGCTAAGAATTTTGACAGTGTTTTTTTTATACGAAGTTTTGTTTTCTTTCACGCGGTTTTACACTGCTGCAACTAGGCTTAACTCTAAAACTTTGCTAGTTTTCTGCTTTAGTACTTACTCGGTATCGATTACTCATTCAGCTTGTTAAACTACTCAGAAATTTATTGCCTTAATATTAGTCAAATGCAGTGCAGCCACAAAAATCTTCTGCACAAAGAATTTCATTTGAAACTTTTTTATTTGGTTTTTAGGTGACAGCTGGAAATCAGATTTGTGGTTAACTGAATGAGTTATTTGTTAAGCCAGCTACCAAGAAGCATTTGTATTGCTAACCAAGTTCTTGACAAACCACAGAAACAAATGCCAGTCGAAGGATTAGCTGCATAGCTGTCCTAAGTTGTTTGTGGACTTGTCTAGACGTTGGAATACTACAAAAACCCACTTTGATTGACAGGCTCAATTGTATGGGTTGGCTTGACTTGGGTTTTTGGATGTAACTTAATCAAATTTGGCATTACTTGATTGATTGGCTTACCATAGAAAATGCAAATTTGAACAAAGGCACAACTCAACTGAAAATCTTAACAACTAATTATTATAAATGAATATGCTTAAATAGTGGCGCTGAAAGGGGTCAGTGAATTAAGTCTATTACTCATGGGGTCTAGCAGTATTGTAAAAGAAGCAAATACAATGTTAAGTGTATTTGTATTAAGTTTTGAAGGATGTTTAAAAAATCGTGCAGATTTCTAAAAAAATCTTTTTAGATTATAAAGCAACTCACAATTATGTAATTAAAATATTGTAAGCCATTTCTTTTGTCATGTTGGAACGCTTTGGAAGTGGGGCCGCTGGGCCATGGCCTGCCCATGCCTTAATGCGGCACTGGCTAAAGCTATAGGGTGTTTTTTTAAGCGCGTCCGGATTTCAAACTTAAATAAAATATGGAAAAATTGTGGAAGGTGATTTTCGTATTCGAATGAACCACGAGCTGTATGAGCTATACGGCGACACTGATTTAGTTCGGCGCATACTGCTACAACGTCTGCGCTGGCTAGGTCATGTTGCACGAATGGATGAAAATGCTCCAGCCAAGAAGGTATTCGAGCGGAAATCACTGGAAGGTCGACGAAGACAGGGACGCCCGCCTCTGCGATGGGAAGATCAGGCAACGGAAGATCTTCGTAGTCTTGGGATTGCCAATTGGCGCCAGCAAGCATAGGACAGTAACCGCTGGCGTAGGATAATTTCTGCGGCCAAGAACGAAAACCGGTTTTAATGGCCAAATTAGTAGTAGTAGTAGTAGTAGTAGTAGTAGCTTGCACTTTTATCTCAAGCACTTTTTTCGTTTTGATTTTTCTTTCCACCCCATAACTCTTATTTGCGATGCCTTTATTGAATTTACACAAAATTCAAAAATTCGTTTATCTGTATTATCCCAAATCTGTGCGATTTGTTATCTTTATGATATCCTTCCATCACAAACAGCTATCTCTGCTTTACTTGCTACACGCACATATCTGTGGCATTGTAATTTATGCAACATCATGACTGTAACTGTCCGACAATTTGCTGCTCATACGCACCGTGGTACATGTCTGCCCAAAATCAATAGAAGGCAATCATGGCGCAGCTTACAGTTACAACTTAACTGTTGTCGATGCGTAGCATTAGTGTGACCAGCCCCGAGGCTAAACCAAAATCCCTGTTAATATTTGCCCAGTCAGTTCATGACGCTGCAGTTTACGATGTCGCAACCCAACCACTTAGAGCCCGTCTGTCAGCACACCCAGCACATGTGCTGACCATTAGAGCTAACCCCAAGCCGAAACCCCTAATGTGGCCAACAATGAGCTAAGCGAATCCTAAATCCTTTGAGAAATTAGTTGGTTAGTCGCAGTTGTAGCTTATTCCACTTGTACAACGATTTATTTTACTTACTTACAGCTTGGTCTATGTGCGAGTGAGTGCGTCCAAGGTCCCTGACTATGTTCTAGTTGTAGGACAACAGCAGCTCTTTGTGTCTGCTATTTAATGAGCTGTCTTTCCCACACTTTTTTTTCCCATTACTTTGTTATATTTAATATAAAGTAGCCGCACTGTAACCGATTCATTAAGCTGCTCAATCAGAACCCTTTTTTTTTTCTGCTTATTTTTAACAGCAAGGATACACTTAATTTAATAACTTTACGCGGCTTCGCAGAAATTAAAAACTTTTTAAGCGCTGTTTTTGAAGCAGTATGCAGCTATGCTACTTAAGCTAAAGGAACCTAATCGATTGAGCTATTTTTGTAAAGAATTTCAATTAAATAATGAATAATTTTTAATATTTAATCTAAACAACTGTTTAAATTTTTAACTCCAGGCAACTGAACGAACTTCTGTGCAGTTACTGCCGTAGCACTCAGTAACCATCCAAACTTTTGCTTTCACCTGTTGCTGTTTACTTTCTGAATCTTTCTTTCACTCGCAATTCACTTAACAACTTGTTTATTCATTTTGGTTAACACAAAAGTGAAACCACTACCCAGGCCTGTTACGTACATAGTCTATATACTATATAAATATATACTAATAATGGCGCTTTGGTTGTTTTTGTTGCTGCTGTTACTGCTGCTGTTTATCTAAGGGGTCTGTGAATTGCTTCTGCAATTTGGCATTCCATTATGAATTGTATTGAGAAGTAATTGAATCTAAAGTACTTCATTTGTGACATAAACACGTTCGACTTTTATTTTATTCCATTATAAATAAACCAAATGTTGTAAAAATAGGGTCTTTTTTTCGGGGCAGACTAGGGAGACTACACTACGCCTCCATTGAATGTCATGCGCAAATAATACCAAAAACAGCAATAACAACAATGACTTCCAAACGACAATTGAGTTTGTGTTCAGTTAAAATACATGCACATAAATAATATATGCATGTATATATATACAATACACTCCTTGGCACTTGAATAGAATATCTTGGTTTTCTGTACCAATATAATAAATTATTCATTTTCTAAGATAATTCAATAAAATAATATATGCTTAAGTTTTGAGCATTTTAAAGCTAGTATCTTGGTAATAGTTATTGAAAACTTTAACCACCGCATTGTGGGAGAAAAGTCCCATCTGGCGGCACGAAAAGAGAAATTTCAACTCTTTAAATTGTCAAACTTTTTGTTTCCCGCCAATTAATAAAAGCTCATTGAGGCGATCGATAATAGACCTTAAGCTTTTTCATCATATTTGTTCAGCTGTGAGCTTTTCAACAGAACATATGTTGCATCAGCTGGAAAACAAAAACTTTGCCGCTTTTAGGTTAGGTTAGGTTGCACCGGTTGACCCCCGGAGGGAGTCACACATAGACTAAATAGTCCTTAGTGGTACCGGAAGGTGCGGCTGGTGTACAATGCACGTTAGTCGTCGAGTATGCGCGTGTGCTTGGCGAACGCCTGTCGGCTGCTTCTTCCAGTGAGGTAAGCCAGGGTTTTTCTAGATATTTGAGTCTCGATGTACAGAGGGCGGGGCAGCGGCAAATGAGGTGCTCTAGAGTCTCTCTGCCGCTTTTATTATTACTATATTTTGCAAACTAAAAGTTAAAAGTAAAAGTTACAAAAATTGAAATTGTTTTTTTTTTTAATTTTTTTTTTTCCTATTTTTTTAGTACAAGATATTATAAATTATAAAAATATATAAGTATATTTTGTGACCAATGCAGACATATTTAAAGGTGGATTTTTTAAGAGCTTTTGGATTTTATTTTAAAAAAAAAACATAAAATTCAGAAAAAGTATGAAATCTTTATGTGAGTCGATAAAACGATCTATATAATTTAATGTTTAAAGATGATTTCATGTAAATGATGACCGCTGCTGCGCCGCTGGGTCCAATTTTGGCATGCTCTCTCCAACATATCGGCTGGTATCTCATGAATAAATTCTTCAATATTGACTTCCAGTGCGGGCTTGTTGCTATAGACATGAGCCTTAACATAGCCCCACAAAAAATAGTCTAAAGGCGTTTAATCACACGATCTAGGCTGCCAATTGAGCGGCCCCAAACGTGATATAAAGTGTTTACCGCACTTGCCTCTCAATTGAGCCATTGTTTCGCGTGCTGTGTGGCATGTGGCACCGTCTTGTTGAAACCACATGTCAGCCAAGTCCAGCTCTTCCATTTTGGGCAAAAAAAAGTTTGTAATCATCGCTCGCCATTCACAGTAATGTTCCTGCCTTCGTCGTCTTTGAAAAAGTACGCTCCAATGATACCACCGGCCCATAATCCACACTAAACAGTGACTTTTTGGGGATGCATTGGCAGTTCTTGCAATGCTTCTGGCTGCTCTTCACACCAAATATGGCAATTTGGCTTGTTCATGTATCCATTCAACCAGAAATGAGCTTCGTCGCTGAACACAATTTTCCGATAAAAAAATGGATCTTCATACAACTTTGCCAGCGCCCATTCACCAAAAGTTAGCCGTTGTGGTTGGAAGTGTGGCATCAATTCTTGCACCAGCTGTATTTTAAAAGTTTTTACACCCAAATCCTTCCGCAAAATTTTCCACGTAGTGTATAAGAGAGGCCCAATTACTGCGAACGGCGCCGCATCGATAATTCACGGTCATCAACAACACTGGCGGATACAGCTGCGATAATTATCTCTGTCCGCACTCTACGTTTGCGTGTTAGTGGGATAATGTCTAATAATGTAAATTTGGTGCGCAATTTAGTTACAACATTCCGCATAGCCGCCTCAGAAGGTCGCCTAATTTGACCATAAAATGGAAGGAGTGCATGATGCACTTTCTTAACCGAACATGAATTTTGATAATGAAATTCAATAATCTGCAAGCGTTGTTCGTTTGTAAGTCGATTCATGGTTAAATTTTAGACCAAACTGAATATGTTTGACAGTAACACAAGACATATAAACAGCTGAGCTGACAAAACAGTGCAGCCAAAAAGAAAGTTGCTAAAAAATCACCTTTTACTTTATAGACCAACATGGCGGACAGCATTTTTGTTATGGCATGCCAATGTGATCTTGACTAACGTGATGATTAGAAATATTTTGTTTCGGCATATACTTTTATATGTTATTAAAAAAAATTTTATATAAAAAAAATTAAATAAAAAAAAAAAAAATTGACTAGCGTGATGATTATAAATATTTTTTTCGGCATATACTTTTATATGTTATTAAAAAAAATTTTATATAAAAAAATTAAATTAACAAAAAAATTACCTATTTTGTTCTTTTTACCTTTTGAATATATATATTATTACAATATTTAAGACGGTATTAATTTCGTTCCGCTAAATCGACAGCTTTTCCCACTGTGCATTGGCTTTATTTTTTGTAAAACCAGCCTTTTGGAACATTTGTTGGATATTATTTTTCAGAAAATGTTGATCTGTCTACGCCTACTTTAAATTCCCATATGGGGCAACATTGCGTATACGTTATTATTCTTAGCAAGCGTTTTTGTACTCAACGAATCTTGAATATTCATATTATTTGTTTAAGTTACATTAATAAAATATATTCTTTTAAAAATATATTTTTTAAGCGCAAGTTATTGTTTTCGCCACACAACGCATGTATTTTGATTATCTTTTCAATTTCTAAAGATACGTATTAAACAATCCACAATAAAAGCATTAAACAAATATTAAGCGATCATATAATTTTCGTTACATCGACCATCATATTTTTTTTAAATTTTTGTGTCCGCCTGATACAAAATATTTTTCATTCAAATTTTTCAGTTGTCAACACATACCATTTTCTTATGCAATTGTTGAGTTTTTCCAAAAGTTTTAGCCCAATGTGGCCTATATGAGAGTAACCTTTAGTAACATTTACAAAAAAAACAAATTATTTTGAAGCCTTAGCTTTTCTAGTTTCGGAATTATTTTTTTTTGAATATTTGGAATAATTGAGAATAATATTTTTTTGTTTATTTATTAATATTTTTTAAGTCCACTAGTGCCTGGTGGGCGTTCATGAATTTTAATAGCTTAGAACTAATATTGAGAATATTAACTGCAGGGTATTCCAAAAATAATTTAAATTTGTAAAGTTAAAGAAATTTTTTTTTTTTTTTTTTTTTTTGTGAAAATTTATTATTAACTTAACTATTGATTTTATTGATATTAAGTTGTTCTATTTAAGTGGTGAGCAGTGTATTTAACTCGCAGGTTTTAGTAAGCGCGCGTGTGTGTGTTCGTGTATGTAATAGTGAGTGTGCAGGTATTGATATATTGACAACTCCAAATACAACACATCAAAATGCGGGCGACATAAGTGTGTGTATATGTGTTTGTGCCTGAATGAGTGTGTGTAGGGAACACACACGCACCAACACAATGAAACGAAATGAAAGGCATTTGACTTTATTTTTGTAAGGCTTATTTCGCTTTATGATATTTTCTGTTGCCTACATTTGTGCGCTTAGTAATGCGATACCTCTTTGTGTGTGTATCTGTGTGTGTGTGTGTGTGAGTGACTTAGTGTGCGTAGGTGTGTGCATGCGTTAGTATATGTGTGTTCTTAGTTTATGGGCTTCTAGTGCACGAGCATCAATTTATGTAAATATTTTGCGTTATTTTATTTTTTATGTTTAACATGGCACAAAGCCAATATTTAATAAATTTTGGTTTATTTTTATTGAAAAAATATATTTTGTTGTGGTTGCTGCGCAGATTAAAATGGCCGCTAGCCATAATCAAAGAGGTGGAAATTAAAGCTTTACAACAAAAACAAAACAAGGAAGTTTGAAGACATGATTGGAAGTTGAGATTTTTGAAAGAGAGTACTAGACTGTGACTATAACTTAAATAATATTTTTGTGTTATTTTGTTTAAAAGATAGAATAATAAAGAACTAATAATATTAATGAAAATTAAATGTACCCTTCGGTTCGGTTCAGGCCTGAATTAGTCATGAAATCATGCCTGAATTTTCAGTACCAGCCTTGAATCTACGCATTTTGCATCATATGTCACTGAATTTAACAGATGCATGTCATAGGCGTTCAGGCCTGAACCTTAGCCGTAACAATCAGCTACGAATTCAGTGCTGATTGACTTTAAAATGTCATGCCTGAAATCACAGGTGAAATTTGGTAAGAATAGGGCATGAATTCAGTACTGATTCAATGTTAAAAGTCGGGTCTGAAGTCATAGGTGAGCAATTAATACACTGAAACAAATATTTTTCATACATTTTAACAAAATTTTATTATCAATTTTAATGTAATATTATAAATTACAGTGGCTTTTGGGTGCAGCTCTAAAGTTCAGATTTTTGTAGAGCTTCATTGCATTACCCAGTCAAGAGGTTTAAAATTGCTTAAATCCATTCAAGGCAATCTTTTTTTTGCATGCCGTCACTGTTGGCACCCATGACAAAAGCATCAATTCATATTTGTTGTGTTCCTTAAAATGTCGTCCAAATTTTCAAAGTTCCATTTCTCAAGTTAGCCCAAACTTGGGCAGTTGACTTTTGCTCCACAATTGACTTTTCTTATTTCTCTTTACTTATGCTTATTTGCTTTAATTGTCTGTCGAAAGAAAGAGATAGAAAAAGAAATTTTATATTTGTTCTTGTTTTTCTTACAAAGCCATGAGTATTCGCTACCTTCTCATGCCTGAATTCAGGACTGAAATATTTGGCCTGAATTAATATAAATATATGTATATAAATATACTAACTCAACCCATGTACAAGTATATGTTAATTAAATGCTTAAAATACTTTACCCGCAACAAGTTTTTCACCACCGTCCCACCCCCTAAGATAGAAAAACTCAAGTACAATAAATTTCAAACACACACTCATAATAACATATTAATTACAGTTCTATTATACTATTAAAGGAGTTGCTTATGTCTTCCAACAGAGCGTATATATACTTCATAAGCTTCGAGTAAAGCAAAGATGTAACTAAAAAGTTTTCCAACATTTTAAATAATTTGTTTAATTAGTTAGCGGCAACGCAGCGTATGTGTGATATTAGTAGAACATATGAAGCTTGCTTTAACTCAATTTTAAAGAGACTAAAGAAAAGTAAACAAACGGCAGGAAAAACATAATTTTCAATTTTCAACCAAACACTCAAAACTCACACAGCGAAAAAAGGTCAAGATCCGAATTGAAACTTAATTTTGCTGTCAAAATTTTTGCATATTTTATTAACCCAAACAGCAGGCGCACAGACAGCAGCAAAGCAAAAACAACAAAATATGTAAACTCTTTACTAGAAGCGTTGGCCGACTTTGGGATACGCTTTTTGTCAAACAATTTTTGTAATCAATCAAAACAACAAAATAAAGATATAGAACTTTTGTATGAGAAAGTAAAAGGATTTGGGAATTTTTATAAGTTTTTTATTTTGCTAGTAAATTTGAGTGAAAGATGTAATAATTTGTTTCTAAAATACAATCGCAATGACAATTTAAAAATTAGGGAAAGTTAAAAAATATATTTAAGGTAAAAATAAAAACATTTTATTTTTTAGCTCAATTCAAATAAAAATAAAAACGTATGAAGCACATAAAAAATTTAAAAAACGTAAAAAATTTGTTGTAAAAATTAAAATAACTTAAAAATTTATATTAAAAAAAAGAAACTATCAAACGCATACAAAAATTAAATATTATTTTAAAAATAAATAAAAACAGAAATAAATAATTATTTATTTTATTTAATACAAAATTTTTTTTATTAAAAACAAAAAAAAAATTTAAATGATTCGAAAAATTTTAATTTTTTTAAATAAAATATTGCCAGTACTCTAATATTCAAGTTTATTATTATAAAATTTAAACACAATAATAATATTAAAATGTTACCACACACTTCAAAATTTAAAAACGTAATAAAATGATTAAAGAAATTGACATAATTTAAAAATTTAAAAAAAATTATCATACACATACGAAAATTTGAAAACTAAAAAAAGAATTTTTTTTAATATACAATTTTTGTTTTTGTTAAAAAAATATTTTAAAATTTAGTTAAAAAATGTTAACAAAAGTTACCAAACACTTAAAAACTTAAAAACGTTTTAAATTGAGTAAAAAAATCGACATAATTTAAAAAATTAAAAAAACAACACAAAAATTTGAAAAAACATTTTTTTTTTTATTAATACAAAACATTTTTATAAACAATTTTGAAAAAAAAAAATATTTAAAAATTTTGTAAAAAAAATATTTAAAAATTGTTTATATATATAAAAATTTTATTTTTTTTTTAAATTTTTGTTTTGTTTTTTTAAATTTTTTTATTATGTCGATTTTTTTAATCAATTTATTAAAAATTTTTAAAAACAATTTTGTTAAAAAAAATATTTAAAAATTTTGTTAAAAAAAATATTCAAAAATTTTTTTAAGTTAAAAAATATATTTAAAAATGTTTCCAAATAAATTTCAAAAATCTAAACAAAATATGCATATCTTTTAAAAATTAAAAACAAAATTTTAAAAAATTTTGAAAATCAATTAAAACAGAAATACAATATTATATGCATACCCACACTTTCGAGTTTGCCCACCTTACCCTAAATATAACGAAGAGATTTAAAATTTTAAATATTTTTATTAATTTACAACAAATAAATTTTAAAAAAATATTGTGGTAGGCGACTGATCTTTAACAAAAACACTAAGTGCGTACTTAACAATTAATTTATTTCTTTAAACTCCGTGATCGTTGTAGCTGCGCCAACATATAATACAGAATGCCTCTCACTCTTAAAGTACATGTACACTTAGCCTAGTGGTTAACATAGGGAGTGAGTTAACATCAGCAGACGCTGTATGTTAACATAAGTACATGCCTTATGTATATTTCCTACTACAATATGTAAATAATGTACTAAAAGATATTTTTAAATAAGCACCTACTATAAGATAAGCTGAAGGCCGCTGCTGCTACAGCTTAACCACCCTAAGTAGCCCATAATTTGTAATTGTGTCTTATTCTTCTACAATAATAATAATAACAAATTGAAAAAAGCAATACTATCTGTCAACAAATCGATGAAAAAAACTGATAAAAAATCGTTAGCACCTCTATAGACGATGTAAAATTTGTCAAAACTAATTGCCAAGTTGTCTGCGTCAAGTTAAGAAATTATCCATATAGTCAATACTTCGTACTTTGGATCAAGCTTGCTGGCTTTCCCTGTCACATAAGTTCCGACTTAATTAATTTACTCATTCATTATTTGAACAAAGGGTACAAAAACAACGTAACCCAATCATAAAAGTTGCGTCTTTGGGTTTGCTCTCCTTTAATTTCATGCACAAACAAAAACCTTGCAACTTGATGAGCCAAAAGTTGGCTAAATGAATGGCAAAGGGCTCCCCGAGAACTTCCTTAAAAACAGAACTGGCTTGGGCAGCTACCAATACAAGTTGGTCAACACTTTGTTGTTGTTAACTGGGCTTAAATCTTTATTCTCAAACACTGCTTTTTAATTCGCAGCGATTTCCTTTAATAGGGAATTTTAATCTGTCATTTTTATGACTAACATAAAGTAAGAAGCACGGAAAGGAGTTTATTAGTTTGGGGTTTAAGGATGAAAAAAAGACTCTCTGCTTTACTATACCAAGTTAAATTCACTTGTGCTAAGAGCTTTTAAGAGTTTTTACTTACTTTCAGCACTGTTTTTGCTGCTAGTGCGTATACGCCAGGTGTGACAGCAGTAAAAATGTGGTTCAACCTAATTAGAGATGGGCGCGTGATGAAGAATTGAATCACGTGCAAGTACAAGCAGGCTAGGTCTGTAGGGTGTAGGTTTTGAGTTATAAGTACTTTGAAGTTTTAAAGTCAGTTGCAGCTTAAACGTGCTTGCTTACTTTTTCGACTTTTCTGGTTTTTTCGGTCAAGTAATTTGTGGACTTTTTCACTGCGTCGCGGTTTTATGATAAATTCCCTCATCCATAAAATTTTAAGTCTGATTCTATCTTCTTTTGTTATTTGATATACGAGGGAGATAGAAAAGATAGTGACGCAAATTCTTTTTTCCATTATAGATAAAATATTGACTTAATAAATTTTTTTTTTATTTAAAAAAATTTTTTTTTTTTAATTTTGTAAAATTTTTTTTGCTTTGAAAAATTGTAAATGTCATTTTATGCGTGCAAATTAATTGCGCAAAAAAATAAGTTAGTAACACCTAGAATTGTGGAAGTTTTGCTTATTTTAGTGATGGCACCTCGTACGTTTGCCATAATAAACAATATCTCGAAAATTACAAATAAGCATTACTTTATATGAATTCTAGCTATACCTGTCACGTCTCGCCATTCAAAATTTTGTTCACGAGATTTTGACGAATAACTGAAATAAGTGCCCAAAAACATGTTTTTTGAAAATATCTCGGAAACGGTGCTAAAGAAAAAAGACCGTTGCCATTTTCGGTTTCTCAACCCCAAATTACCCTAAAAACACTTTTTTACGAAGGTTCATTTTTCGTGTAAACCAGTGTAATCGGATGGATAACTATTCTCTAGTAGCTCTATATGTAAAAATCATCAAAATCGAAGAGGTCGACCTAAATAGCGGCCCTATGTCACTTATTTTCGCCCCTAAAAATGCAATTAGAAATTTTTTTTAAATTTAAAAAATGTTATTTTAAAAAAAATGTAATTGAACCGCAAGCATTTTCGTGCCATGATTTATGAGAACTATCGACGTGCACTAACTTGACAAGATTGCAACGATCAACTTTATTAAATTTTTGGCATACAGAATTTCTTAAAGATCGTCCAAAGTTGGCCATAATCGCAGAAAACATCGATGCTGATAAAGAAGACATGTGACATATTGTGAGATTGAGGTCTTTCTGGGCATTAGTACCACCAGCACACAATTCGCCATGAACTTTTTTTTGGCTAGTTGCTCAAAAACAGACTCGTTTCGATCGATACTGAAAAAAATTAAAGACATACAACCACTATGCTTTAAAAGAGGTTAATAAGATCGGTTCCAAGACCAACCAAATCTAACAAAAGTTCTTCGCGGACAAAGCACAAAAGTTTGACTGTTTCTTTGGACTAAATCCAATATGTTTTACTTTAAGATATTTCGTCGTCTAAGTAATGCATACTTATTGAAAGCTTTTAGATGCTTAATAATTCCTTGATATTTTTGGCAAATAATATTGTTATTCAACTGCTACAGTTTCCCATAAATCATGATATATTCATTATATTTTCGCTCAATGACCTCACGCTCCGATACACATCACGTGCTCATCTCTAATCAAGGCACAAGCACACATGCAACGACTTTGGAAGACAGACTCCTTTGCATTTTGTGCAAACTCAATAAATATTATGCCGGTGCAGTGGCAGTTGAATTAATCTAGCTGCCACAGAACTGCTCCAAGAGGCAAGCAGCAGTGGCAGGAGTAGTAGGATCCCAGCGTGGAAACTTTTATTTCACTTGGCAAAAAAGAAGGTGAGGCCAAGAAAAGTTTTTCAATATCTTTACGCTTGGTTGACTTTATGTTTGTCTGCTTGTAGATTTCTCCTTTTTCAAAAAAAAGTTGGCAGTGCCAGCAACCAGCATAAGCTGCAACAGCATGAGCAACACTATATGTATGTACACTGAGAGAAAAAATGCGAAATTGTTTTGCTTTAGTCGAGCATATTCGTTCATAAAAGCAAGAATAGTTCTCAGTATTGTGTTTGTGGCTAGTGCGTATACGACAGGTGTGACAGCGGTTCGACTTAAGTAGAGATGGGCGCGTGATAAAGAAATGAATTACGAGCAAGTAAATGCGGGCTAGGTATGTAGTATTTTAGATAATATCCAAATTAACTCGTTTTTTGCGATTTTTTGGTGGTTATGCACTTTGATGTATCGAAACATCGATGTATCGAAGTTAAAAAATATCGAAAACATCGATTTTGGCCAACATCGATATTTCTTCAGCACTACTTAGCAAGTTCTTCTGAGCCTTTTTCTTCTCTGCTAATTCTTTGAGTTTGCTTATTTCTACTTTATAGTTTTTGGCTCATACTCAGCAGCACCAAGTCATTTCTCTCAGTGTACATATACACTGCGCCTGTGATTGACGCAAATCTCGAGCTATGCGTTAAAACACTCTTTGTTTGGCTTCAGTGCGTCTCATAAATCACGAATGCATCATTCAAATGAACTCATTTGACCAGCCAAAAAGTTGAATGATTCCTCTTTCTAACGATTTTCTTTATTTCGAGTTGGTTAATAGAATTTCCATCAAAATGTCGCTCAATCTTAATTGCTTGAATGTTGCGGTTGTTTTTATTTTTTTCATCTTGGTTTTTCGGCTACAGACTATGATTGAGTCTTTCATTGTGATTGTGATTGTAATTCTCGTTGACATGGACTTAAAAGTCAAAGTTCGTCAGCACTGGGCAAATGTGGCAAATGGCGACATGGCGTCAATGAGACTAATTGACATGGGTAAGAATCAGTCCGAATGCTTTGCTACGATTTCGAACTTTCACAGCTGCGTGCCTTAAATTCAGTTTTCAATGTCAGCACAAAACTCACGTATACTAGATGAAGCAGGGGGTTCCTCTACACATCGGCCGTGCCGCGTGCTTAACTTCATTTGGTGGCATGCTCTATATTGCCGTCGTTGGATTTCACACATCCGCCATGATGATGCCGCTTTCCCTTTGGCATTTGGCGTTTTGCAGCACTTTTTTTTTCTCTCGATACACTTTAATAGGATAACTTGGATGCAGGTATCGGGTTCGTATTTATTTGGAGACTGGAGTTCTGAAAAACGTAGAGCATCGTTGGTGGGCTTGGGGGCCTTCACGAACAGTAGCATCTACAGCTGCTCTATGCTTCAGTGGGAGTTACAGGTAGTTATAATGACGATGACAGCTGCTACAGTATTCCAGCGTATTCTTTTCGGAACTCTATAGGGGGTTGAGTAGATAGCAGCAGATCTAAAGACCACTTTCGTTAAAAATATAGAAAATGCATTTGATAGGTTTCTGCAGTGGCGGAATCACTTGGGAGTTTTCGAGTACGGACCTTCCCCAAAAGTTTCAAAAATAGATTGATAGATTTTTGCAACCTCTTATAAAAACTGCCCTTATGACGAAGTCCTGAACCCGCACATGGGTTTCTGTTAATCATGGACGAATCCTGCTGGTGAAGAAATGGCCGTTGACCTATCCCCACTTGAATTTAGACTCTTATATGAAAAAAAATTTGTTAAAGTTTGGTGTCTGTAACTTGAATAGTCTCCGAAATCTAGGTGTTCATACAGACGGAAGGACGTATGGAAGGGCGTACTGACGGACATAGCTCAATCGCTGCCTGCGGTTGTGATAAGCTTTTTGGTCAGCCACGCCTCCTTCTGTCCGTTATATGCATTCCACAAATCTAGTATATCTATATAGCTAGTATATTTGTTTTTATAGTAACAGGGCTTGCGCGAATCCTGGATTTGGTCATAGGGGAGTTTTCCACTTCGTAGTGTATACATATCAGCGGTCGCAAAACACTGTCAACTAATTTTTCCAACTTTTTTGGGATGGGTAGTGGGGTCCGGATCTCCGTGGATCCGCCACTGGTACAGGGTATTGAAATGGTAGCGATATTTTTCTATGTCTGATGTTTTAGGTTACTCTGGTGGAAACTCAGTGTCTTTTGGCGACCAGCTCAGATGAGTAACCCGCTAAGTATCCCTAAACAGAGTCGTTCTAAGTGGGGTACCTGGACACTGAGGAGTGGATGGAACGCAATCGCTGATAATCTAGCACGACAGGATGCCTCCACCCCGACTACATCTCCTGCGCCTTTCTGTGGTATTGGTTGGTCCACAATTAAGAGCAGCAGAACATAGGAGACACTGGCGCTCCTTACCGGGGCTGCGACAAGCAAAAGCGCTTGTCAAAACTCTATTCTCTGTCACATGGGAAAGGAACGGATCAGTCCTTTCCATCTTAGGTCAATACCAACAAAAGACCTGCTGCTATTCATGCGGAAAGCGGAAAGTCTTTTGCATTAATTTATGGGTACGGTACAAAAGATCTTCTGGTCTGCAGGAAAAAAAAACCCGCTAAGTAAAAACAGAGCTTAAGTTAGAGCATACAACATTCGATGATCCCGAGCTAACTCTCTTTTCTAGTTTTTTCATTTTTGAAACGCTTGGCTCTTTCTTTTCAATTTGCGCACACATTCAAAACGTTTGCCACAATGGGTTATCAAATGACAACGTGCAAAGTGCTGCCAGCATCCTCTGACTCTTTGTATAGGTGAGACCGAGAGACGGAAGGACATACACACAGACCGTAGGACCGAAGGACAGACAAAGCGACAGAGAGCCCGCCAAATGGGACAACAGTGAAAGGGTTATGCTCTATTCAATTTCAATTGAAGCCTGCTCCAAATCGATTTTTATTATTTTGCCTTATGGGTTGGTTGGTTGGTTGGTTGCTCTTATTTGGTAGCGTTTATTTTTGGCCAAATGGTTTACAGCAGATTACAAGTTTAGCAGGTTGTTTGAAACAGTATCCTAAAAGTATGCTTTAATAAAATATTTTATGAACTGTTGAGACTGACTCTCGCTTTTTATTGCAAGTGGCATGTGGCGTGTGGCATGTGAAAGGAGAAGGGAGAGCTGCTTTGATGGCGCGCTTTTTATAGCCCCCCCAGGCCAGACTGTAATGACCAAAAGCAATTTTAGTACTGCTGCTTAATTTAGACTAGATTTTGTGTACTTAAGATCCTTTGATTAATTTGGAGCTAGTTCATTAAATGGTGTGCATTTATTTTTGGCCAACTTTAATGGCAGACGCGCTTAACGCGTTAATCCAGATTTAAAACGCAGCAAAACAGCTAATGACCAGCTGTGGCCTTAAGTAGTTGTAGCTTAGTTGGCCAAAACCTCGAAATTATCCATATCCATGGCTAAAAACAGAGTTTTCAGCATGTGTCAAAGCAGCGTTTGACACTTGCTCAGCAGCAGCTGCTGCATACCATTGCTACAAAAACAAAAGTCGGCAATCTGTCAGGAACCCACGCGAAGATATAATGTCAAGGACCAAGGACCGGAGCGCTCTGGCGACAGACAGACACAGGTTGACGCACTTTTTCATTGGCATTATTTATGTTGGAACATTAAGCAGCGGGTGGAGTGCGCACACTGCGTGCCATAAGTCTATGCACGTTGAAAGCATTTCGACAATTTGGAACTGCTCCAAAAAAGGGGTTGTTGGTTGTTGTTGTTGTGCTATGTCTAAGATCTTTGCATGGAGTTAAGGTATCAAAAGGCATTCGAGGGCGTAATGTATGCGCTGTGGGCGTGCCTAATTTTCTTGATAGATGCCTGACAATGTAACGAGCTTCGTGATTACGTGAATTTCCAAGGAAATATAAAACTCCGCTACAACGATTTATTTGCCATGATGAAGACATGCCAAAAATAGCAAAGCAGATTTATTATAATGTCAATTTTGGATAAACACTGAAATGGAAGGGGCTATAAAAATGGCAATAGAATGGGTTTTCGCAAGACCAGAGCTGATTGAAAAGGAATGGGGTGAAAAGTTGCAAGTATCTGTAGGATGTAAGTTGGGGTACCCTAAGCTGTTTATTTTTTTATGTAATCCGAGTATGCAGTAAGGTGAGGTATCTGCTGCAGCAGCTGACAATCATGTGGTGCATGATGGGCATAACTTGCTCGCTGGAGGAGCTGAAAGTTTATACTCACGTGGTTTATGGAATATCATGTACTCAAAGAGAATATAACTAAGTAGATATGCGATATCTTAAAGTGTAGAGACATGGGAGCTTGGCTCTTAAATTGCGGTTTACCGTCTCAACGGATTACGGACTAGCACTTTGACGTGCATAAAATCTTAAGGCGCGATGCAATCTGATTAGAACCGACCCCTAATAATAAATTTTGTTCCGCGAAGGAGATTCTCTAGCGAAAGTAGGGAGCGCAATAGAGCTGTCGGATTGAAGGGCAGCATTCTTACATAATTTTATTGTAAACGATGAGGGTGGCCCCATAAGTACTTAGCCTCACCGCCCGATGATGCTACTATCGCAAAAGAAATTTACTATCGTGTAGTGCATTCTCGTAGACGGCTATTGTCGAAATTTCAGCCGGAAGCGGAAGTGTTCACGGATTTCAGAAAAATGGAAGAAGAGCGATATCGGTCGTTGATTCGATTCTTGTTTTTGGAAAGGACGGTGCCACGAACGGTGACTCTTCTCCGTCAAAAATTGGTTTAACGAGTTTCAACGTGGTCGCACGTCGGTTTTTGATGAGCCACGCCCAGGTGCCCCGAAAACGGCTACCACGGAGGATAACGTGACAGTAATCCACGATCTCTTATTGGCAGACCGCCGATTGAAGGTATGCGAGATAGCTGAGACACTAGGCATCTCGAAAGACCACGTGGGTCATATCCTGCATAAAATTTTAGGCATGAGAAAGCTTTCAGCGCGATGAGTGCCGCGTTTGCTCAATCCGGACAACAAGCGCAACCGTGAGAGCACTTCAGAGAACTCCGAAGGAGTTTCTGTATCGTTTCGTGACCGTCGATGAAACATGGATACACTGGTACACACCAGAGACCAAGATACAGTCGAAACAGTGGACTTTACCCTGCGAACGTGTTCCGAAGAAGCGAAGACTGTCCCGTCGGCCGGAAAGGTGATGTTCACAGTTTTCCTGGATTCACAAGGTGTGATCTACATCGACTACTTTAAACCGTTGAAATACTCTTTATAGGATATGGAATACATTACCAATTTAGCTACATAGTGTTTCATCTTAAAGATGTTTTCATACGATACATAAACTGACAAGCTTTTTACCCAGTTCTCTGAATTACATTCAAACTAATATACAATCTTGTAATTTGCCTTGCTCTCATTTAAAATTGAAACTTTCGATTAAATAACTTTTTAAGGCTAAACTCAATGCCAAGTTGGCAGAAGAGCAAGAAGCAGAACTTTTTACCAAGTGCCCAAGCCAACATTTCTGATTGCCTTGAGTGCCTCTGACTGTTGCAATGCTGCGAGGCGTTAATCGAATTATGATCGATTTTTCTGTTGAAGGAAACTTACAAGCAATGAGCCGAGCACAAGTCGAGCCGAGAAAATGTTGCCAATTGCATTAAATTATTAACATTTTAATTGAGAATTTTAATGGAAATTTTTTCGTGGCAATTGAATTTAGCAGCGTAAATGCGGCCCAACGAGGCTTTAAGTTGTAAAGGGCATGTTAAAGATATAAATGTATCTTAAACTCATTAAGGTTGTCAGATATATAAGTCCGCCTTGTAATTAAGCAATTAAACAATTGAGTTGAGTGTGTGTGTTTGTGTAAACACCAAGTAAGCAGGCGCCACCTGGCGGCACAAAAAGCAAAGCCAGGGCGCACAAACAAAGAAGTTTATCTAAATAAATAATTTTAAGAAACTCTTCAGTACGACGAAGCAGTACAAGTCTAACAAATCGTCAGTAACTTTATCCACAGCACTGGTACTTATTTTTTCCTTTAGTTAATGCTTTCAGTTCTCGTCATTATGATGATTTATGTACTAATGTCCATAGGGTATAATAGCTTAATAATAGCATAGAACCAATTACCACCGCTGCTCAACAATTCGTCATTCCCTTATAAAAGTAATAAGAGACGTCAGCACCTGCGTGTTGTGCTCATGAAATTTGCTTTATAAATAATTATCTTTAATTGTGTTTACTTATAACTTGCGTCATGTAGCGGCAAAAACTGGCTTGCGCCAGCTAGTGGCCACATGATAATGATGACGAGAACAACGACGACGTGAAAAACTTTTAATTGTAATTGATTGATTGAGATGCAAATTTTTATTGAAAGCATTTTTTTTTATTTTTTTCTTCGCTGCTAGAGAGATTAGTCATCTTTGGTGAAGAATTTGAAAAAAATTAAGTTTTAAAACTAATAAAATTTTTAATCATTGCTTCCTAGAAACTACTATGTCGCCTCAATTTTTTGTAATATTGTTAGCAGCTTCTTGTCATAAGCTATAAAAAAAAAATTGCTTTATCCAATGATTTGCCAATCAACCTAGTCACAAATAGAGACTATAGAAATATTTCATACCTAACTTATTTCATACATCTATATTATGGAAACGAACAGCATAGGATAGGCTTGCAAAGCGAATACGCTACTACTACGCTACCGATGGCCACTTCTTATAATAAGCCACAATCTTATAATGAGCCTAATTATCAAAACTATGCCTACATTTTGTCGATATAGCCCTCAATCCTATGGGAACGTACCCATACTTCAATTTTAAAATATACCAGGATCTCCATAAAAAAGTGCAAGATTTTCCTGGAGGATACTGACTACGTGGCGAAAGCCTTAACCACCCCCACGCTCCTGCAACCAGGCGTGGTATTTTGAAGACCCACCTCCCCCACTGAACGGGTCACATAGTATTGATACGTTCCCTTTGCTACTGATTCATCACATTATTTTCTACAGTCATTGAAAATTAAAATACTCTTGAGAGAAAAGTACTCCATAAGCTTAGGGACTTTCAGGGCAACTTTCGCATACCATCGAACAAAGAACGATATAAGTGTTAAAACGGTCTATATGGTGTATGAAAGAATAAGCTCCAAGTCAGCTGAGGAGTAGACGCAGTCTATGTTGGAAGGAATTAGAAGTGGGCGCAGTTGCTACCTTTGAAAGCAAGTGTGGGCGAAGGTTATCTTTGGTTATCATCAAATTTCCCAGAAGCCTATTATATCAAACTAAAATTATATTAAAAAAAAATTGATTGACTCTCCTTAACACAATACAAAACAATACTTAGACCTTATCAAAATTCCACAGCTAGCCGGACACTCCTAACCAGTACACGCTAAGGTACTGGTACAGAACTACCTACCAGTAGACACAAGTTCTTAGCCAAACTACCGAAAGTGGCTGGAAAGAGAGCGCGCAGCTTCACGCAATGGAATTTTTATTAGTTGCATTTATTTTGTTTTGTGTTTGTCTTTCTTCATTGCTTTTCCCTCCTTCCTTCTCTCTTTCCCTCCTACTTTCTTTGTGTTTGGCTCTGTTTGTTTGTTGAATACATAATGTGATCAACATACGCAACAAAGCGTCTGCTATGTGTTCAACACCCTACAGCAACAAGGGGTCACACAACAACAACAACAACAATAGGAACGACACCTCATCCAACAACAACACCAACAACTCAACCATGGCGTGTAAATATGTATGTATGAATATTTTCACAGCTTCCGGCGGCACGTTGATAAGCTTAAGAATTTCAAGGAGTCTTGACTTGGCTTTCCATTATTGTTCTGGTTGAGCTGCTCCTGCACACCCCACACCCGTCTACCCAAACAACCTTCCGGGCTCTTGTTGGAGCTGTTGTTTTTCTGTTGCGTCCTGTAGTTGGTCCCCTTTTCTGGTTAGGCTTGACTTGGCCGGTTCTGTGCATTGTTGGCTTGTTAGTTTTTCTTAAGTGTCGGTTGGCTGCCTTTGGCCATATCAGCGTCAACATGGCAGCACTTTAACATGTGGTCAACACGCACACACTCACACATATGTCGACGAGACGCATCAAAAGTGTTGGGCACAAGTTCCTTCTAGAGCGCTTTTAATTTGCTTTAGTTATCATATAAGTGCAGACAATTTCCATGTTGCCCACAGCAATTATGTAAATTGGTTAATTTTTAAAAAAAAAATTTTTATTTTAAAAATAAAAAATTTTTTTTTTAAAATTTTTTTTTTTTTTTTTAGGCATAATTGCCTGCGCCATCGAAAATTTGGTACTAGACTGCAAGCGTTAAAAAATTGACTACAAACGTTGAATAAATATACAGTTCGCGGAAAATATGAATTTTAAATATTTATTAAAATTTTAAATTTTCATTGACTGGTTATTCGTGAGTTTCGAAAAAAAGTCGGTTTCGAGAAAAACGCGCTTATGCGGCCCTCTTATGGCAAGTTTAAAATGTGGAAAGCAACTTAAAATTTTTAATACAAAGTTCCACTAATCAAATGCTTTAAGACGTTAAAGGATCTTAAAATTTGGTATTTATAAACCACTAGTACCGTTTATAATGGAGATTTGTTGATGGTAATAAAGGATTTTTAAAAAAAAAAAAAATATATTATGCATTTTGGGCACAACCTAGAATTTTACGTTTTCGTTCAATTGTTTTTAAGTGGTCCAAAAATGTAATGTTTTTTTTTTTAAACCAAACCACTCTAATGCACAAACAAACAAAGCAGTTATCTAATTAGAATGTTACAAGTTTCAAGCTACTAGTTAAAGTAAATTTGAGATCTGTAATCTTATTCAATGTCTATTGAAGCTTCAAAGGCAAGTAACTTGGCCAAAAACAAAAACAGCAATTTATTGACAACTTAGCAAACTTGGAGTCACGTTTTGCCCTGGGCTTTGGCCTTGTCTTCCAATTTAGCTTTAACTGGATTAATTTCATTCTTCCGTCATTAGCTGCAGGAAGTTTATCAAGCAAATGGCTTAAGTCTGTCTGGGGCAAAAACTTTGGCTCTATCTTTGTCAGTCACTCGCGCTCTCTCTTTGCCGCTACCTCTATGCCCGCTCTTTATCGCCTGTGCTTTGTGCGTTTTAATAAATTGCGTTTGTCCTACGGCTTGATTAACAATGTTAGCCAGAGAGAGCAAAGAGAATTTGCAGGAGTGGCAACAAAGCGGTTCAGTGCGCAGCAAACGGAAGTGAAAGCAACAGGTGCGTCAGAACTTAAGGCACACTCGGAAAAATTGTTAAATTTTCCATGCTTAAATAATAAATTTGTTGGGTTTTTCTTGAGACATAGCAGCAGCAGCAGCAGGAACTGGACATGCAATATGCATAAGGTCAGGGCTGCAAAACAAACACCAAGTATCTCATTTATGAAGTAGATTTATTTGTGAATGTTAAAGCAACATTTGCACGAGGGGCTTGAAAATTGGCTAACTTATTTCGGGAAAAGAGGGATTTGGAAAAAATTTTGTTTGGATTAGACTTACTTGGGCAGCATTTATTTGAAATGACTTTGAAACAAACAATGGGTTTGTAAACAATTATGTAATTAGGTTAAGTACTATTTAAATGTAACGAATGTAATGTGGCATAGTGGCAACGCCTTAAACATTGTGTGAACATCGATAAGATCAAGATGTGATCTTATCGATGTGTAATGATCTTATCGATGTGTATTCATCCTATCGTGGCATGCACTGTTGATGCATGCGGTATCGATTGGTAATTATATTGTGAAATAGCACGCACGCAAGCTGCGTTTGATATATTGTTATTGGAATTAATAAAAGCATTGCGTATTAAAATAAGCGTTGGTTACAAATCAGATGTGGGGTAAGCCCAGTGCCTTCCGTTGTGGCCAGGATTATGAAATACGAAGAAATTTTAAAGAAAACAAAAGAGGACTTAGTGGCTATACTCGATCGTGAATGCGTGCAGGTGCGGCAAGACGCCCAGTTTCATGAGCTTCGTGTGGCTGTTAAACGAATTATGGAGCAGAAAAACCTTAGTGCAGATGAGATTTACACTCATAGTTCACCTATGTCCAGCAGCAATTTTTCTCCGAAGGAAAATTCAATTGTTTCAGCGCCAATGGCTGATGCAATAGTCGAAATAGACGCTGATGCCGGTGGTGAAATAGACGCCATTGCTGGCGAGCAGCAGAAGCTGGTATACGAGTGTGCAAATGAAACAGCACTATTAAAGAAAATGGAGGACCTTTACGTTCAAAGACAACGAGTAGCTGAGTTGCGTTTGGCTGCGATGCAAGCAGAGGCTGAGTTGCGTCAGCGGGAGAGCGGTTGTAGTCAGCAGGCAGAAATACTTAGTATCCGTGACTTTGAGGGATTAATTCAGCCGTTTTCTGGCGACGATGGCTACCCAGTGGGCCGTTGGTTGGATGAGTTCACGGATATTGCAGAATTGTTCAAGCTTTCGGACCAGCGCCGTTGGATTTTTGCTAAGCGAAGTTTGACTGGTTCAGCGAAGACCTTTATTGCACATGCGGCTCCGTTGACTTGGGCAGAGTTATGCATCCAACTCCGTAGCAGCTTTGAGCAAAAAGTCACAAGTTGGGATATTGGAAAGAAATTGGATGCACGTAAAATTTCAAAAGGAGAGTCAGCGTTGCAGTATTATGTGGCAATGTGTAATATTGCCCGTCAGGCAGAGTTGGCAACTAGTGACGTGATCAAATTCATCGTTAGTGGGCTGCAGGATGAATCAGGAATCGCTGCGCCTATGCTGTATTGTAAATCCTTAGATGAGCTGCGAGATAAAATTATACTTTTTGACAAGGTGAGGCCTACCATGGCGTCAACACATATCGGCCTTAAACCATTGGAGAAAAGCAAGGAGTTAGGACCACAAATGTCTAACACACGTTGCTTCAATTGCCGTCAGTTTGGCCACCTTATGAAGAACTGTGTGAGGCCAAGGCGACCTGAGGGAGCTTGTTTTAAGTGCTGGAGTGCAGATCACAAGTATATGCAGTGTCCGAAGCGGCGAATTGGAGTGGCTGTGGGCGCTGTACAGGAGCTGCAACCTGATGACCAAACAACAGAAGATTTAGCAGCGGTACAACTCATTAACTTATGAGTGCTATTTGGTGAGGAAAGATGCAGTAATGTTTTTGCCCTTTTAGATACTGGTAGTCGTGTTTCATTTGTTAAAAAATCCCTAGTACATAATGGTATTTTTAAGAATAGTATAGTTACTCCTTACCACGGCCTAGGTGGACCGCCTATATCGACATATGGAAGAGTAAAATGTCTTGTATTTTTTGGAGGAAGATCCTATATAATTTTTGCATACGTTGTGGACGATTCACTATTACCCATTCCCTTATTATTAGGTCGAGATTCATTGAAAATTCTTGGAATTAAGTTGACACATGAAAAGTCAATTATTGAAAATAATCACCCTTTTTTTGGTTCATTTAAAGAAAAAATTAATTTGATTTATAATACTGTATATGCATCTTTGTTCACCGGATTAAAAGCAAATAGGTTAAGAAATGAAAAATTTGATAAGTTAGGTAAGCTGAGTAAGCAAACTTCTGAGAACATGATTGAGAAACTCGGATGTGACCCATACTTGGAGTGGTTGGATGAATTTGGGAGCATTTGTGCAAGCATAGAGGTAGAGCCGATTAACGTAGGTATAGAATTTGGTCTAATAGAGGCAAACCGTTGTCGCGAACTTATTCAGAAACATTACCTTAGTAAAAAGAAAAACTTTACGGGTACTCCTAAACATTTTATGAGTATTAATTTGACTGATACCACACCCTTTTATTGTGCACCCAGACGACTTTCCCATTTTGTAAAAGAAGAAATTAGGAAAATAACTGAAGACTTGTTGAAAAAGAAATTCATTCGCCAAAGTAATTCCCCTTATGCTTCCTCTATAGTACCAACTGTAAAGAAGAACGGAGACTACCGTATGTGTATTGATTATCGTATACTAAATAAGCGAACTGTTAGGGATAACTTTCCCTTACCCCTTATTGAAGATTGCATAGAGTATTTAGAGGGTAAGGAGTGTTTTTCTGTGATCGATATGAAAAATGGATTTCATCATATTGGTGTAGAAGAGAAGTCAATTCAGTACACTGCATTTGTTACCCCCATGGTCAGTATGAATACTTACGTATGCCCTTTGGTCTTAAAAATGGCCCTCCAGTATTTCAAAGATTTATTTTTAACGTATTTCATGACCTTGTGAGAGACAAGTTAATCGTTGTGTACATGGACGATATTATTGTAGCGACACGGACCTTAGAGGAGCATTTTAGGATACTTGAGAAACTCATGGATCGTTTGGCTGAATATAATCTTGAAATTGGCATGAAAAAATGTTCATTTTTGCAGAAAAATTGTGAATTCTTAGGATATAGAGTTGATTCAACAGGAATTACCCCTAGTGACTCTCATTTGGAAGCCCTTAAAAAGTACCCTGTTCCAAATAATGTTAAGGAGCTGCATTCTTGTCTAGGATTTTTCTCATATTTCCGCCGCTTTATGCTTAACTTTGCGCGAATAGCGAAACCCCTTACGGAGTTACTGAAGAAGGGCGGACCATTTCCCCTGAAAGCAGATGAATTGAACTCTTTTGAAGGCGGCTTTGTCGAGCCCACCAATTTTGGCTATATTTAGTCCCGATAGAGAAACTGAGTTGCATACAGATGCTAGTTCCCATGGATTTGGAGCAATATTAATGCAACGTCAGGATGATGGAAAAATGCACCCAGTTTTCTTTTATTCTAGTAAGACATCGTTAGCAGAATCTAGGTATGATAGTTATCGATTGGAAGCGTTGGCTGTGATCAGGGCTGTACGTAGGTTCCGTGTTTATCTAGAGCATAGGCCATTTAAAATCATTACGGATTGTAACGCCCTTGTTCAGGCGTTTGAAAAAAAAGCTACTAATCCATTGATTGCACGCTGGGCGGTAGAGCTACAGCATTATGATGGTACCCTTGTTCATAGGCCTGGTGCAAATATGGCGCATGTTGACGCCCTAAGCAGACAAACACAATTGAGAGAGATATTGCGAGATGGTGATGATATTGACGATAATGCATTGGAATGTAGAAAATGTATGAATATGAACGTTGAGAGTAGTGATCAAAAGCATAGTGCACATAGTAACCATAGCGTAGAGAACCGTAGTGCATATAGCAACCGTTGTGACCAGACCCGTAGTCCACATAGTAACCATAGCGTAGAGAACCTTAGTGCATATAGCAACCGTAGTGACCTGACCCGTAGTCCACATAGTAACCATAGTGTAGAGAACCGTAGTGCATATAGCAACCGTAGTGACCAGACCCGTAGTCCACATAGTAACCATAGCGTAGAGAACCGTAGTGCATATAACAACCGTAGTGACCAGAAACGTAGTCCACATAGCAACCATAGTGTAGAGAATCCTAGTTCGTATAGCAACCATTGCGACCAGATCCGAAGTGCATATAGTAACCATAGTGTAGGGAAACCTAGTGCATATGGCAATTGTAATGACCAGACCCACAGTAATAATAGTGTAGAGAACTCTAGTACATATAGAAACCATAGTGAAAGGACTCCCGATGTATGCAAAAACCGTAGTGCACGAAATGTTAGGATGTATGGCAGTGATAGGCCGAATAGCGAAAATATTGACCGTAGTGAAAATATAACTTATGATGTTGGAAGTAGCGATCTTACCAAAGACGAGCATATTGAAGTAAGAAAACATGATGAAGGCAATTGTCCATTTTATTATATGGGAAAATGTTATGGCGAACCTTTACCATTTGTAGGTGTCGTAGGTGCAACTCCGGAAGATATTGATTTATTGTTGCAGACTGAGCAAATGCGTGACCCAGAGATAGAGAAAATTCGTAAGATGTTAGAAAGGAAGAATGTTGATTTCTTTGAGCTTCTTGATGGAGTGGTTTATAGGTCAACCAAGGAAAATAATATGTGTTTGTATGTGCCTAGTGTCATGGAAGAACAAGTTATTAGAGTAACACATGAGAAACTTGGACATCTGGCGAAAGATAAGTGTTTCGATTGTTTGGCTCTTAGGTATTGGTTTCCTGGAATGCGTCGTAAGGTTGATAACTTTATTAGGAATTGTTTGCCATGTATACTTCACTCAGTCCCTAGATCAGTTCACAATAGAACATTACATAGTATACCAAAGTCGTCCGTACCATTTCATACCTTGCATATTGACCATTTGGGTCCGCTTCCTAGTTTAATGTCAAAGAGGAAGCATTTGTTGGTTGTCATAGATGCCTTTACCAAATTTGTTAAGCTTTTCCCAGTAAATTCAACAAGTACTAAGGAGGTGACTGCTTCGTTGAGCCGGTATTTTGAATTTTATAGTCGTCCCCATAGGATTATATCAGATCGTGGCCCTTGTTTTACATCCTTGGATTTTGGTCCGTTTTTGTCTGAACGAAATATTGAGTATATTAAAGTAGCCACTGCGGCTCCGCAAGCCAATGGGCAAGTTGAAAGAGTGAATAGAGTCCTTATTCCAATGTTGGGCAAGTTGTCGGAACCCCTTAGTCAAGCCGATTGGTATAAACTGTTGTACAAAGTAGAGTTCGCAATTAATAATTCTGTCCATGGTACTACACAGAAATCCCCTAGTATGTTATTATTCGGAGTGGAGCAAAAGGGAGCAATTGTAGATGAGTTGGCCGAATATTTGGATGAGAAATTTAGTTCTAGTAATCGCGTTGATTTAGCTTGTCTTAGAGATGAAGCTAGTGGAAGAATTTTGAGGTCACAGGCTAAGAATGAGGAGCTTTATGCAAGGAAGCATCAACCGCCGTGTGAATATAAAGTAGGTGATTTTGTGGCTATTCGAAACGTAGATACAACTGTAGGCATAAATAAAAAAATCGCTCCTAAGTATCGTGGTCCCTATAAAATTAATCGTGTGCTCAATCATGATCGTTATGAAGTTACAGATATAGACGATTGTCAACTTACACAGATACCTTATAGAGGCGTGCTTGAGCCTGCAAGAGTGAAACCGTGGATGCAAGTCGTGAATAAGACAGTTGCATTTTGTTCTTAGTTTAATAGTTGTAATCAAATATTGTAAGCCACATAGTGTTAAGAATTAATTGATAACAAATGTAAGTGAAATTGAAATAATAATTGTAAGTAGTGTTGTAATTATAGTGTAGATCGAGGACGATCTAAAGTCAGATTGGCCGAATGTAAACAATTATGTAATTAGGTTAAGTACTATTTAAATGTAACGAATGTAATGTGGCATAGTGGCAACGCCTTAAACATTGTGTGAACATCGATAAGATCAAGATGTGATCTTATCGATGTGTAATGATCTTATCGATGTGTATTCATCCTATCGTGGCATGCACTGTTGATGCATGCGGTATCGATTGGTAATTATATTGTGAAATAGCACGCACGCAAGCTGCGTTTGATATATTGTTATTGGAATTAATAAAAGCATTGCGTATTAAAATAAGCGTTGGTTACAGGTTAGTCAATTTATTTCTTTCTAAAGAAAAAAAAATTTCCTAATGCAAAATGTAAAAAAAAATGCTCAATAAAATTTTAGATGAAAATGTATTTGCTTACAGATCACTCTGTTCCGTCGATATTAAATCATAACGCCCAAATAATACGATGTTAAATTTTTTTAGAATCGTTTAGGAACTAACCTGGCCGCAAATTCGTTTTTTTTTTTAGCTTTAGAAATGCTATTATAGTGGCAACCCGCTGTGCGGTTGGAACCATGTTAAAACTTTAAACGCGTTTTTCTCGAAACCACTTTTTCGAATGGAAATTTTTTCCAGTTGCGCTCATAAAAATCAAAGTAAATATTTTAAATAACAGAGTGAAATATGAATGTTAATTATTTATAAAATTAATGCGCTACAAAATAAAAAATAAAATATTCTTATAGCATTGTTCTGGGGTTCATCATTTTCATACCAAGCCAATTTTTACCCACAAAGCTGAAAACGTCATTATCCTTAAAGAGCAAAAAACTTTAAAAATTTAATTCAGCGTGAAGAAGTGAGTAGAAGTTGGTTCAAGGTATAGTAGTAGTCCACAAAAAGTCTACCATTGTGAAATATTTCTTCTTAAACGTTACGTTGCTGAAATGCATAACTAAGCTATTCCTAAGCTTAATAAAAAAGTATCCAGGCACTTTATTTACACCATGAAGCCAAAGTAGTTCTCTGCATTTCCTTTCATTTGACTTGTATGTTATGCAAATAGCTGCATCGGGCTTAATCAAACTCAAAGGGGAGCATCAAGCCAAACAAAATTCTTTACATACTAGCTAGTAGCAATAATAATAGTACAAAGTACACCTTGTCCTAGTCCATTGAAAGCCCAGCAATAGGTTTATACAATGTGGCAGCTGCCAATATTACGTATACGTCACGTGCGCATTTGAATTGCATGCGTAAATCTTGTGGCTCATATTTTTAGAGTGAGAATGTCGTGTATACGCTGCTGGCATATCAATGATTACACTACTAAACTGCACTAAGCAGCAACAGCTTCGAGTCCTGCGTCCTTTATGCGGGCAGGTACACAAACACACACACATATATATATGCGGGTGAAAGTTTTCAATTGCAGCATCTGTTCCCGGCAGCTGCATGGCCACAACTAAGACCCAAACAACAACAACGGCTACCGTTGTGAGGGTTGGGTTGGGCCCAACGTGGGGCCCAAAGAAAAATGAAGGCAATACAAAAGCAAACGCGAACGGTGTCGAGTGCATTAGATGAATATTAAAAGCTGCGCAGAGCAGAACACTTGAACTGGTAACGGCTAGTCCGTATAGCCGGACTGCTGCTCCATCCCCGTTTGCATTATGGCTCTCATCATAGTCAACGCCATCATCATCGTCAATGACTGTGTGGCAGCGCCCTCGCGAACGTTGCATAATTTATCGTTATGCAATAAATCTGCGGAACAAAGTTGAGCACGCAAAAATGGACGCAGCTGCTCCACGCCCATTTTTTCGAGGGTAGCCTTTTATTTTTTTTTGAAAGAAGAAAAGAAAGATTAATAGTTTTTTTCAGGAAATGGTTTGTTTTTTAAAATATTCTTGCTGAGAATCAAAGAAACCGATATTTTTGGAAAAATATCGTATATTTTGCCATTTTCTTAACTATGCAGAAACAAAAAGGGCGTTAGAGGTCCAAAAAAGGACTAAGCTGCAGATGATCCATTACGTTTTGAAATGTATATTTGTAAAGCCAATATGGAGAGCCCGTGTCGTGTTATTGTCCAGGGCCGTCAAGAGAAAAGTAGGGTTGGCAAGTGTTTTGTGTATCTAGACCTTTATTGTAGTTTGGTGGATGGTGTGATTATTTTTTTTTAATCCATTATGAGAATTTCATCAGGCAGAGCTAAAATGAGCCTTCCTCCTTAAGTTAAGGATAGTAGTTATCGGATGAATGCAGACTACATGCACTAAGTATATGTTCCTTAGGTCTCCTGGAGATTCTACATTCTTCTACATCGACTATTCAAGCTGATCGATTTGGGGTTGGACGTAATTGGGCGAAAAGTGCTTCCTTCTGCCTGTAAGAAAAACCCAGAAGATCCTCATATTCTGATATAATTTTCGTTTACACTTCAGTTATGATCTATTAACCATTCAGTTGTCTCTTTTCCCAAAAAAATCGATAATTCAAGCTGATCGATTTGGGGTTAGACGTAATTCGGTGAAAAGATCGTCCTTCTGCCTCAAAGACAAGCCCAGAAGATCCTCATATTCGCATTTAATTTACGTTTAGCCGGTGAGATATGATCTGTCAACATTTGTGTTGCTTTTTTTCAAAAAAAGTCGACTATTCAAGCCGATCGATCGGGGGTTGGACATAATTGGGTGGAAAGTGCTTCCTTCTGCCTCAAAGACAAACCCAGCAGATCCTCATAATCTGATTTAATTTGCGTTTATCCCGTCAGTCATGATCTGTGAACCATTGGATTATCTCTCTTCCTAAAATATACCACACAACCTTCGTACACCCCACTCCTAACCCAACGTAGTTATAAGCATTATTATTGTTGCATAAATTTGTTACTGCAGCAGCGTTCTGTTAACCTTTAGCCTTTCACGCTGATTGCCATGCGAGGAAGATGCGCATTTGCAACCATAAATTACATTTATTTGCATATAATCATATCATATTTATTTATTCTACGTTAACAGCAATTTGATTCAAACGCAGCCCCAAAGTATGCAATACGAAATTTGTCGAGCATCGTAGCACAAAAACAAATGTCAAAGCTATTATTTGTTGTTGTCACCTACACACACGCATACAATTCACACATTTTCGGATTTGTGAATTTTTGCTGCGTAATTTCCCAATTTTTCCACAAACACACAGATACTCTCACACACAGGTTAGGCTGGCTGCTGCGGTTCATAACTCGCATAAGGCAGCTTAGGCTTGAAAATGTTAGTGTGTGTGTATCTGTGTGTGTGTGTGTGCGTGTATATCTGTGTGAACAATGGGGCGTTAAGTGGCGGTGTCATTGTCAACAGGCAACTGCCAGCAAGGACAACAGCGTCAGTCGACGGCAGTCTGTCAACAGCACAGTACACACACACACAGGTACACACATCCACCTGTTGGGATTTTAAATGTGCGGCTGAAGTGGCAACTCTGGCTTCTGGTTTTGATTGTTTGGTCGGTCTGTCATGGTTTATGAATTGTCAGCAACAGTTAATGGCTTTAAAAATTAAGAGACACGTCATAAGCAGGATAAAATCTAAAACTCGTTGAGGTTAGGTGTGCTTTAAGAGGTCTTTAACTTTATGCACGGCTGAGATTTGGTGCCAGAACATATGTGGCAAATTACTAAACTAATTTAGAAATATAGAATTGCTTTGTTTTGGTGCATACTGGAAAGGCGCAACTACCAGGGCTACGAAAGTTTTAACTTGATAGCAACAGCAAAAGCCCACAGAAGTTCAAGCTAAAAAGTTAATCCATTTTCGCTTGGACCAGCAAGAGAAGATAGAAATATTGGTACCAAATCGGATGCTGTAACTCGAAAACGAGACGCAAGTAATTCCAATATGGCTTTTTGTTTTTTTTTTAAGGTCACTGTTCTCTGCAACAAAGTCACCGTGTGTTCAACTTCGCTTTGGATGACATGGAGAATAAAGTGGCTGTGTTTACTCGGATATTCGGCAAGCTTTCGATAGGCTGTGGTATAATGGCTTGTTCACGCTAAAACTTTGACCCTCTCAATCCAGTTCGTCCGCAGCTTCCCTATGGACACATGCTTTTGTGTCGTTATTGTTGGAGCAAAATCAACAATGCTTGGTCTTTTTGCTTAAGTGTACCTCCAGGTAGCGTCCTTTTACCTGGAAATGAGGGAGCGGTCGAGTGCGCACGTAAAGGATCAGCGCTACCTGTGGCCCTAGCTGTTACGGATATAGTAAGACATCAGCAAGATTTAGTTTCAGAGATAGTCGGATCCGAGGCAGCAATCCAATGGGACACTGTGTCCAGTTATTACATCTCCCGAGCACTCTGACCAAGATACAACCCAAGCGAACTTCCAAACTCCTGAAATTCCACAAGAGCAGGACTAGGATTCTCACAGGAGTTGTAACGAGGCACTGTGCCATAGGTATCCTAGCTGAAAGCATGCATATTCCCCACAACGATTGCCATCGCAGCTGCGGGGATGAGGAAGAGATAGAAAGCATCCAACAGCTGTTGTGTGACTGCCCTGTACTTCTTAAGAAACGCATCCGGTGTATGGGATAGCCCTTCTTCGAAGACCTGGGCAGGCTGGCAAATCTGACCGTAACGACTTGCTCCTCTTAATCGAATCCTCCAAATGGTTCAGAATGCTCATAAATAAATGGGTGCTATATTGGGAGCGTTCATCAGGTTGTCATTATAACTTAAAATTAGCTCCAATTTACAAATCCTCTGTGCTGGCTGCCGAAAGGCAGCCGGCTAGGCTGTTGCTGGGTACCCCTTGGAGAAAAATTTACGTTGTTGTTTGATTCTATGTTAATCTGACATCTTTAGAGAGATCAATGAGTGATGGGCCTAAGGATCTAGATAAGTGCAGACCGCCCCTAAACTGAAGAACAAAAAGGCACCACGATTTGATTTGTTGTGGATTGATCTTAGCTTCGAGACTCCTCTTCGACCTTATGGGCATGGGTGGCCCTGCCAGTAGCTTTGCTACCGACGGCATCGCTCTGAGATTCATTGCCCCTATTGAGCCCCCTTACCTCGTCAAGGTGTCAAACGACGAGAGGGATTGAGGCTCTATGCTCCACTTACGAAAAAGGAAATACAACATTTTTTTTGGTAAATGGTTAAAAAAAAAAATTAACTGGCTGCTGTCTCTTCGAAAAAAAGGCTATCTCCTTCCAATAAGACCACCGTTTAAGGATCCTACGGAAGTTTTCGGCATTGCTGCGAGTTCCCACATAGTAGAGTGTTTCAAGGCAAGGTGCTTAGAAGAATTTACAAAATAATAATTAATCCGATAAATCGGAATCGGAATCCAAATCAAGTAATTTTTTCCAGCCCTGAGAGATTCTAATTTGTATGCCTATTTCAAAGTTCTCACAAAAATCTGATGGAATCTATGATTAGGTGGTACCCATACTACATGACCCATTTTTTTAAAGTTGATCCAAAATCATCAACCGTCTTTGTTATCTATCACTCCAAATTAAATTAATTTTACTTTTCACTTTCATTATTTAACGCACTCAAAGTAAAACTCATTGCTTATGTATGCCAATTAAGTGCTTTATTTTGGGTTATTTATCCTTAACCTGTACAGACTGACAAACAAACTGATAAGTCGTAACCTCTGACCTTTATCTGACAATTTAAGTCTAATCAAATTAAATCAAATCAAGCTGCGGCAACAAACTTTGCCTTGAAATCTCTGTTGAAAATGCTTTTCCCAAAGCCACACACACACACACACTTGCCATATAAGTAAACAAATTTTGCGCATTTTCACACATGTTATTAGGGTCATAAATAAGATTTGAACCAGCAGTAGAACTTGAAATTATGCATACGCCACGTTGTCAGAAATAAATCAATTCGTATGTAGTGCCAGCTATTTGACTGGTCTCTAGAACTCATTCATCTCCAACTATAGCCCTGTCCGCCTTTGCATCCGCTGCGTAGCTTAATTGCTTTCAGTGGCGTAGATAAGAGGGATCAAATGGGGATTTCTTTTCAAACAGTAGAAGATAAATTCAAAAAGCTCGGGATATCAATACCTTTTATAAACTTTTGTTGCCTTTTGAATGCCAACTCTTTAAGGCTGACTTAAAATCAGTCCAAGGAACAGATTGTGCGATAGTTTACCAAAATTGAAGAGCTTGAAAAATCGCAATCGGACAAATTTTACTTTCTCAACTTTAACAGCCCATAATTTCTAAACTAGAAGACATAGAGCCAAAATAATAACTTTTATGAAAGAAATGCCGTCGATAAAGAATTTGGAGAAACATTTCTGGCACACCTTAACCTAAGTCACACTGCCCCCATTGCATGAAGCTTACTACGCCACTGTTCGATGTACATAGAAAATTCTAATGGCAAACACGAGCGAGTTAAAGCGGTAAGAGAGAGAGCAAATAGCAGAGAGCAGGGAGAGCAAGGGCAGAGAGCAGTGTGCAACTCGTAGTTTAATTAAATTATAATAACCACTGCCTTATTAGCACAATTAGAGCCGCAGACGTAGCCTTGTCATGTGGCACGTGTGAGTATCCTGCCACACGCACTTGCCACTCAAAGGCTGAGAATGTGCGTGGGAGTGTTTGAGTGAGTTTATTCACGTGCTCCCTGGCAGTTAAATTTTGGACACACTTTAAGCCAAAGTCATTGGACTTTGCTCATTGGTGCAAGTTACTTTTGAGTTGAATGTGCTTCAAACACGTTTTGAGGTAATCAAAAAAAGTCGAAAAGGGCAAAAACTGTCACTGGCTTTGAGTGACATGAAACGCAGATAGACGAAAAAATGAACCCGGGTCTTTGCGGTTAGCAAAGGGTATTAGGACAAGCAATCAATGGCATGCGAAAAATCTTCAAAGTAAATCGAAAAATCTTTTAGGACATACAACACCACAAGAAAAAAAACCGTAGCAAACCCAGCTCTAATGAGCACGCAAGTCAAGTGCAAAGCGCGTGGTTGATAGGGAAATAAATATTCAAGGAAATCGCATTTTATTCCTTTTCTGTTTATGACGTAGTAAAGTTTTTGATGCTGTTTAGTTTTTTTTTTGGTTGTTTTCTCCCAAGCGCTACGAACCAGCTTAAATTTAAATTCTCGTTAGCATTTTATTTGCGCCTTTTGAACTAGTTACTTGGCATAATTGGCAGCACCAATAATAATAGTAAATTAATTTATACAGAAAAGTCCCAAAAAAATTGCTTCACTGTACCTGCAATCAAATTTAGTATGTTGTTCAGGTACTCCAAAAAAATGTTGATTACGATCGGTGCTATGGGGGCCAGGGCCGGCGGTTGACGTGGATAGTATGGGTAGTGGTACCCACTCGGAAAACAACCCAGTGGGTACATACCTACTCGGAATTATCGGGCAAAACCCTAAATTCGAATATTTTCTATGGAGTTTTCTAATATAGAGTCGTTCAAGATTCTCTTCCTTTTGACTGCCATGATCGAAATCTTTGAGCGGATTGAAATCCTCAACAAAGAGCTGCAATCATCGGAACTGTGTGTTGTCGAATCTTATCGAAAGCTAGAAATCGTGTCAACTGTAATAAATGAGTCTCGGGATCAAAAATTTGAATCGATTTGGAAAAACAGTTGCGAATTGGCATCTAAACTTGAGATTGAAAATCCAAAATTGCCAAGAAAACGTCGAATTCCAAAACGACTGGAAGATGGCGTAGAAAACCATATTTTTGATTCCCCAAAAGATTATTAAAAAAAAATATTTTGTGAGACTTTCGACCAGTTAAATTTTTCTCTCAAAGAAAGATTTGATTCCAACAATGCCCAATTTTTCAAATCTCTAGAAACTTTTGCGAACACCGACGCAATCATAAAATTTTACAGAGGAGTTTTCAATCCGTTTGACCAAAGATAGAGACTTCTTATTGGAGATAATGGCGCGTGAGGGTAAAAAAGCTTCAGAATTGAGCACAATTGTTAAGTTTCTTAGAGAAACGGAAAATTATCTGAAAATCGTTCCCGAATTCTTTCGTTTTCTTACATTAGTTCTGACGTTACCAGGTTCTTCATGTTCCAATGAAAGAAGTTTTTCTGTGTAACGCCAAATTAAAAATTATTTAAGATCTTTCATGGCTCAGGATTATTATGACGAATTATGGATCTGATGGTCCCATGGGCACCCAATTTTGATAAAATTTTGTGAAGTGATTGAGAACGCTAAAAAAACTGTCATGATGAACGGAAATGACAAACGAATTATATAAGTAAATCTTCTCTTTACTCTACCCCTCTGGGAGCTATAACATAATCCCGATACCGAAAAAATTATAAAAAATTTGTTTCCAATAAAAGGAGTTCTTACACAAAAGTTTCGTTGCTACCGTCTTCAAGTTCTAGGTGCTCAGACAAACGCACATGTCTGCATCAATTTCTTTTGTTATTTTTGACATATTGAAGATTAATTTGTTGGATCTACGATGTTGACAATACTTTCACCTTAAAATAGTGATATCAGCTCATCAAAATTTATTTAAGAGAACTTATTTTATCTTGACCCAGAAAAAAAAAGCTGCAACATAAACTATATCATACACTTGATATAAACTCTTGCAACATATGGTTGCTTTTAAGCTCAACTACATTTACATTTAAGCGCACATTTTAAAAAATGGCGGCATTAAGTGTGAGTGTGTGTGAATGAGTGTGTGCACTTGTGTATTAATAAACAAATTACGCAATTAATAACACACGTTGAGCGCTCAGATGGGCGCGAAATGTAACAGCACTTACAAAGCGAAAGAGTGTGGGGAGAGGCATAGAGCAAAGAGAGAGTTCGCTTAGGTCGGCAGCTGGCACAGCAGTCATGCAGCAAGTGACACAGTTGCAAGCAATTTGTTGCAGGAAGGAAGCAAGCAGTCGAAGCAGCAAACAGCCTCTCGATCTCCCTCCCGTCGTGCTAAATTAAGAAGCAAGTGCAACAGCTGGGAGCTGGAAGCTGGAAGCTAGGAGCACTCAGCAACTATAAATTTCCACCTGTAACGCATAGTTGTATGCTGGTGTTAGCGTGTGTGTGTATCTGTGTGTGTGCAGCCATAAATGACTGAGTTTTCCGTGCTTACGCCACATTGCCACTCATAAAAGGCAACGTTACCATGTGGTGCATGGGTGGTGGTCGGGAGTGCGGGTTGCGGAGAGCTGCTTAACAGCTGCATCCAAAATGGCCACTGCACTCGTGTTACGCTCATTGCGCTGCCCATGTGTGTCTGAGTGTGTGTGAGTGTACTTGACTTGGTCAACGTCCCTGTTGGACTTGGTTAAAAAATAAACAGCTTTAAATAATGTGATGTACTAATACAAGAGATTATGGACGGAGCAGTGCAGAAGGACTAAGGATTGTGCAGCAGAAGCAACAAAGCACTTTTAGTTCTTCTGAGGCTAGTGATTATAGCTAAAAATATTTCATATTTAAAAAATTTTCAATATTTGGGACTTCTTTTTCTTTCCGTTTCTCTCTGTGGCCCTTACTTGATCTATCTCGTCATACGTAAATCTTCTAGATGTGTATTATATTGTGTAATAATATGACCAGTAGTTGACTGTGTTAAAAAAACTAAGACCAATTTGGAATTTCAAAATTTTCCAGTTTATTTTATTTATTTATTTATTTGACAGACTTAAAGTGAATCAATGCGCGCTTTTTCCGCTTCTCTCCCATCCCTCACTTGATCCAATTCTTCACCCGTAAATCTTTTGAATGCGATTCGGGGGAGTTAGAAAAACTAAGATCTTTCTATTGTTATATACGAAATCGACAAAACTTTGAACTTAATTTTTTCTTACATATGTGCTTTGGGGCTTATGTACTTTTTTCATAATTTTCTGCGCAGACCACCCGCTGGCACACTTGATATGCCACTTCGTTTTACTTTCACCTTTCTTGTCTTCTTTTCAGATCGTTTGCTGCCCTCTTCCACATCTTTAACATGCGAACTTATGGTTTGTTCTCTTATTTCATTTGTTCCGGACTTTTCTATAAATGATGACGACGACGACTTTTTATACTATTGTCGGAAATCAAGAGAAATTTAATAAAATGGGCTCGATGTTGCCAGATCGAATCTAAATCAGACGAGTAGCTATCATAGATTTTTTTTGCACCCCTATGGGTTCCTCACAAAGTGGTGGGGCACTGCGACCAGAAGATCTTTTGTACCATACCCATAAATTATGGCAAAGGACTTTCCGCTTTCCGCATGAATAGCAGTAAGTCTTTTGTGGGTATTGACCTAAGATGGAAGGGACTAATCCGTTCCTTTTCCAAGTGACCGGATCTGTCCCATACCAGCGCTGGGCAGTCACAGAGAATATGTCTGGTGGTTTCATCATCCTCGAGACAGAGTCTGCACTCTGAAGAGTCCGATAGGCCAATATTCTGTTGATGGTATCTAACAGTGTGGTGGCCAGATAGGTATGCTACCAGGAGTTTTAAGTCCGCTCTGCCAAGACCTTTTGTCTTGATCATATCCAGAGGTTTGACAAGCGCTTTTGCATGACGCAGCCCCGGTGGGGAGAACCAGCATAGGAGATGTTCTCCTGCAACCCATTTGTTTACCATGGTTTTTATTGTGGACCAACCAATACCACAGAACGGCGCAGGGGCAGTGGTCAGGGAGGAGGCACCCTGTCGTGCTAGATCGTCAGCGATTATGTTACCATCCACTCCTGAGTGTCCATGTACCCAACATAGCACGACTTTTATCCGGGTGTACAGGGTTTGGAGATAATTATGGCATTCTTTAACCATCCTGGAGGAGATGCTCCATGATGAAAGTGCCCTAATAGGAGCTTGGCTATCTGAGTAGATACGGATGTTTGCTCCCCTAGTTCCCTTGCTAAGGATACTATGGGCGCAGATCTATATGGCATGAATCTCTGCTTGACGGATGCTGGGCCAGATGCCCATTGCACTAGAGATTCTGGTGTTGGGCCCAACGACTCCAACGCCTACACCCTGCTCAGTTTTGGACCCATCCGTGAACCATTGTTGCCACCGGAAGTTTGCACAGGGGCTGCCATCAGTCCAAGTCTCGCGACTTGGGAGAAGAGATCTAAATTTCTTGTTATGAAATAATTCCGTGATCATAAGATCTGATCTAGAGCAGATCGATACGTCAGGAAGGGAATATATAAGTGCGGCCTGACCAGTGTCGCTTGCTAAGAGTCCAGATGTGATCTGGATACGTAGTAGATCATAGATAGTGTCAGCTAAATAATACAATCTCGAATTCAGAGCTTGGGAGCAGGTGCAATGAGGAATCTGTGTCGATCCAAATTCGTTGTCACAAATGGAAATTGAGTTGAACTGAACCTGCTAGGAAGCAGTAGGCAGCAGTGGCCAAGAACAACATGGCGGGTGGAGAAATTAAAGTTTCTGGGAAAAGCTAGAGGGAAAAAAAGCGACTGCAAAAACAGAAAGTTTGTGGAAAGGTAGGGATAAACTTCTTCTTCTTCCTCAATGCACCCAGAAGTTCAAGCTTGTTTTAAATTTGTGAAGAAAGAAGATGCGTCAGTCATAAGTTATTTTTACAGTGGGATCAGACAGTCATCGGAGTAGGAATAATTTGAATTGGTAAAGTAAGGCGCCTCTTGTGGTCTTCAAAATCTAGGCGCAATCCGGGACAATACGGACTGTTCTGTTTGAGCAACTTATGGTGCACCACATCTCTTTAATATTATTGATTCGTCAAGCCAGAATGAACCATAAACTGGACTAAAATGCAGAATTACTTAGCGGCTGATTTTAATCCTTTAGAATGGGAACTTTGATGGAGATGGATAATCGTGATAGTTTGAAATTTTTTATGGATCGAATTTCGCGATGTTTAATTGCTAAAATACGTGCTCACCGCGACGATGCGGACAGTTTTGTTTGGGCAACTTATGCGAGCTAAAATGATCCATAAACTGGGGTAAAATGTAGAGTATACTTAGCGGCTGACTTTCACCTTTTAGAATGGGAAACCCGACGGATCCCCTCTCAGAGATTTGATCAAATTAGATAGATAGAGCGAAGTAGGTTAAGCGACATATGTATCATACCCTGATTCAGCTCCTTTATCGAACGATAAATATTTTTTTTCTCTATGCTGACAAAATTCATAGAGCCGCTTATCCGTATGACTTCAGAGCTCGATCTATCTCATTGAGAAATCTTCTTTTACTTAAAACTTTGCCTAGGTTTGACAACCCTGTAAGGATTCAAGAAAAGACTTCACTGAGTATCCAGAACGCTGACAGAAGTAAGATAAGTTGACCACGTAGAATCACCTGAAGTTTGAGTGTAGACTTGGTAGCGATATTACCATTTCGACTGTTCCTGGGCACAATCTTCAGCCATTTCCCAAACCAAAGCCCAAACCAACCTATTAAGTTCACATAACGACCCTTATAGCGCATTCCCGAGTTTTTCTTCCATGCCGAAAAAACTTTTTTACTCAGCACTACGTTAAACCAAAGCCTTTAAATACCCTGCATATCAACATTGGAGTTTTGGAGTTGCATTTTTTCTCTTTATCCGGAAACACATGTCACAAGAACGCTGCCTAAATTGACTTTTCCATGCAATCATTTCCAACTGGGTTGCCCGCAGCATTTTAACCGTCCTAGTTTCCGGACTGCACTTCTTTCAGCCTGTTGGTCATATGAATCCACGCAAGTGGAGCACTACGTCGCATTCGAGTGGCCGTTATGACTTTTTTAAAACCAGTTTGCTTTTATTTTTTTTTTTCCGCTCTAGCTTCTTTTGGCTCGTTACAAAATGGCGACTCATGGAAATTGACTTGGGCTAAGTCGTTTAGCAAAGATATACGAGGAATGCTGCTCTAGATAAAAGTACGAAAACCAAAAATGTGCTAGATAGGCTTTTTTTTTTTTGTTGTTTGGTGTGCGCTCGGCTGGAAAACAGGAAAATGTGTTTGGCAGTGCAAGAATGAAGGAAAAGCGTAAAGGAAAAACGAATATTTATTACAGGTGTTTTGCCTTTGAGTGACAGGTAAGAGACGCATTAGTGACTAAAACGGGAGAAAATAAATTGAATAAAAAAAAAATGTGAATCGGGTGGGGTAGCACTCGACAGTGGAATACACTGTACCCTTTTTGCACAAATAAATTATGTTTGTGCTTACTTTAATATGAAAACTTTGGTATTTAAGTGCAAACTGCTTGTGTGTAGCATACAATATACAAGCAGTATGCAAGCAGTATACAAGCAGTATATAAGCAGTTTTCAATTAAAAAAATAATTACGTAAATTTTAAGCGATTTTGAAGTCGTTTCCAAGTGTTTTAAAAATGTATTTAAGACTTATGTGGTAAGTTTTATGACTTAATGTTGGGTGGTGAGGGATACGCTAGTCGATTATGAGGTGGTTACCTAACCAATAAAAATATGGATATTAAAAAGTTCGCCGTTTAAATGATTACTTGATTTATTTTTATGCTTGACTGCTGTAGATTAAAAATTAAGCTTATATAATTTGGAGTTCTTAAGGTCTAAGCAAACCTCAGCACGTCGGGGGAGAAAATAAATTGAATACAAAAAAAATGTGAATCGGGTGGGGTAGCACTCGACACTGTACCCTTTTTGCACAAATAAATTATATTAGTGCTTACTTTAATATGAAAACTTTGGTATATAAGTGCAAACTGCTTGTGTGTAGCACATAATATACAAGCAGTATGCAAGCAGTGTGTAAGCAGTTTTCAATTGAAAATTTAGTTACGTAAATTTTAAGCGATTTGGAAGTCGTTTGAAAGTGTTTTTAAAGTGTATTTAAGACTTATGTGGTAAGTTTTAAGACTTTATGTGGGGTGGTAAGGGACACGCTAAATCGATGATGGGGCGGTTACCTAACCGAAAGAAATATCGATATTTAAAAGTTCTCCGTTTTTATGATTTTTTCATTAACTTTTATGCTTAACTGCTATGGACTAAAAATTAAGCCAAAAGAATTTGGAGTTCTTTAGGTTTAAGCAAACCCCAGCACGTCGGGCGGCGAAAATAAATATAATACAAAAAAATATGAATCAGGTGGGGTAGCACTCGACAGTAGGATGACCTGTATCCTTTTTCACCAAATACTTTAATATGGAAACTTTAGTATTTAAGTGCAAACTGCTTGGGTATAGCATACAATATACAAGCAGTATGCAAGCAGTCCTAAAATAACATGGGTACGAAGTGTTCAGAACGAGGCGCAACGGTCATGGCAGCAACTTAAAACAATCGTTAGCAATCGCGATCGATGAAAGGAACTAGTCACCGCCCTATGGTCTGAATAACAGCGACAAAATAGAGTTATTAAATTCAATTTATAAATGCATATAACTCTGATAATTCAAGGAAATAATAATAATTATAAATGCAAGCAGTGTGCAAGCAGTTTCCAATTGAAAAAATAATTCCGTAAATTTTAAGCGACTTTGATGTCGCTTGCAAGTGTTTTGAAAGTGTATTAAAAACTTATGTAGGTGGTGTGGGACACGGTAAATCGATGATGGAGTAGTTATCAAATCGATAAAAATATCGATATTTAAAAGGTCTTCATTTTCATTTATTTTAATGCTCCACTGCTGTAGATTAATAAAATCAAGCCAAAATTGTTTTGAGTTCTGCAGGTCTAAGAAAACGCCAGCGCGTTGAAGTTCTGACATAATCAAAGAAATTTTGAACTTGGATTCAGCGACTACAAATATATAATGATCACCAAACCCTACCCAAAGTTTTTATTAAGTCCAGGTGTCCCCAATTCAGTGGATTTTTACACCAAAAATGTTCTTTACTTTGGTATTATGTACCTCCATTTTAAGCTACCCACGCACCAATATGCACAGTATACAACATAACCCTTAAACAGACAAGGCGTATACGCAACTTCTTTAAAGCAGTTGCTTTTTAAACACTTTAAGGCCACACAATTTTTGAGAAATTGTAAAATTGAAAACAGTTTGAAGAAATGTGTGGGCTGCAACCCCCATATGCCCGCTTTTCATTTTCATTTTTGCTTGTATGGTAACCAGGCAAAAAAGCTGCCCAGGCAGCAACAGGCAGACAGACAGACCGAAAAACCAAGCATCATAAATTCTCGAAAAAGAAGAAAATCACAGAGAAAATCTGCAAATGCTTAAAGCCAAAGACCCAGCCAAGTATTAACTGACCTCCCGTTGCGTGCTTCGGAAATCAAATCAAATGCGAAATTTTAAAGACTTATAAGGGCGGAGGAGCAAAGCCAAAATGGCGTTATGGGGCTTTTTGATAGGGACGAAGGGTAGCACAATTGTGTAATCAGCTTTGAGCAAATTGAGCACAAAAATCGGTAGATAAGTTGATTACAGCTTGCAATTCCCAGCAGCCGGATTTTATTTTGGCCAGCATTGATAGCCGAGCCAACTTTGAAACTTTCATTAAGAAAGCACGCTTCCAGCCCGCTCTCTCTTTTTACTGCCAAAAAGTAGCAGATAAGTTGAAAGTTTTCTAGCCATTGTTTGGCGCCCGGAATCGTTCGTGTTGGCCACTTCACTGCGAGGCGCATAAGATATGCCAAATTGCACTTTTTTTTTCCACCTGCCAACAAGAGCGACAACTGCGAATGCAGTAAAAGCCGTGCTGCAGCTTAAAGCAGCAGCTTCAGTAGCCAGAACCGTTTTCCGGAGTGCTCGGAAAAACGTCAACATCTCAACTTCGTAGTGGATTTTCGTTGTGGTTATGTAAATTTACGAGCTCCTTAACGTTGTGCACTTCCTTCAAAGTTGCTACAAACTGTGCTCAAAGTATCTTGCTCTCTGAGATTTATGGCTGCCTGGAGGTTTGGGGCCCATTGCCTTGGCAAGGTATATCTACGCTGTAAAAGTAACGATATTTTGGACCAAATGAAAACTTCATGACAGCCATTTTGATTAGCCAACAACTGTTTAACATTGAGCAGCTCCCTGTCTGCTGTCTCTCAGTCTGTCTCTATGTGTCGGCTTTTATTCAACAGAAAAAAAGAAGAAAAATGGCAAAGCCCAAGGGTTCTCACATAAGCTGTACACTGAAAGCAATCGGTTGTACTAGCAAGTAGCAAAGTATTTACACAAAAAGCTGCAAAGTTTGACTTTTTATGTAAGATTTTTTTTTAATTTAAAGCTGTAAAAATTGATATAGTCTTCAAAAATCTTTATCTTGAAATTGTTGTTAAGGTTATTTTAAACGAAAATGGAACATTCTAAAATTGGGACAATTCGTTGTTCAATCTTTTTTGACTTTTGAAAAAACTTTTAAAGTTTTGAATAAAGACTATATTAATTATACACAACAATTACCTACACAAAAAGTGCTAAGTGACTTTATAGTACAGAGTTATAAAATACAAATAAATGTTAGTAAAGAAAAAAAAAATTATTTTGTATTAAAAAAAGAATATTTATCAAAATCATGAAACGAAAAAAAAATTTGTGCCTTAAATATGGAGAGAAAAGCGTTGAATAAACTTATCAAAAGTTTGTTTTTATGCACTTAAAATAATAATAGAAATTTTTTTTTTTTCAGTATTTTTGATAAAATTGAAAATAGAAAATTTATTCTAGACGGGTGAAAAAATTTTGTATACGAATACAATTTTTTTAATATTTTTCTTTTATTTCGACTAAATTCCATGAATTCAAAACAAAGAAAATCTTGTTAAATAAATCGTTACTTCGTATACATTGTTTAAAGTCTAGGTGCTTATAATTCTCAACTGATTTAAGCATTATTTGCAATAAGATGCTGTTTTTAAATTTTAAATTTTGTTTGTTGAGATTTTTATTTTAGTTTATATATGTTAAAAAACAGGTTTCGAGTCCTTATAATTATTTGGAGCGTTAAGCATGTTCTCTACGTGGGGTGGAAGTTTCAAAATCCTTCCAATTACATAATCATCTACAGCAAAATCATTAAATTCCTTAAACTCTAATGTCATATAATTCACGAAACGAGAAATTCCTCAACTTCGAACTTCCTTTAGGGTTGCACACGTCAATCACATTGCCCTTGAGGCTTTTCACCACCAAAGGCGTTCTATAACATATTTTTGGTAGGACCAAATTTCAAAGGAAGATAACCTCGAGCCTGCAGTTGTAGACTGTTATGGACCGATGCTATGAATCTCTAAGATTCAGTTGGTTGCTGCGCCTTGTATGTGTTAAACAGTCGATCAATTTGAAGGAATGCATTGAGCGGCAGAAAAATGTTTTTGGTTAAAGGCCCATACGCAGCATGCAAAAATTCCGCACGAAATGTCAAAACTTCATATACAAAAATATCCCAAAAAAGGGAATTTTTTTCATATGATGTTTTGTCATTTCGTGCGGAATTTTTGCATGCTGCATATGAGCCTTTAATTAAAAAAAAAAATAATATATCTGTCTAAAAAAGAATTTTCTGTCTTTTAGCGCACTTTTTTCGTATCTCACAAAATTTCGCTCAGTGTATAAGGGTCTGTTTTTTACTGTTTGTTTGTGCATGTGATCTCATGATGTCTAATTAATTTTTTGGCAACAGCTGTTTATCCTAATTAGACACAAGTGTGTGTGTCTGTGTGTGTGTGTGTGTGTGCGAATGTATGTGTGTGTTTTTATATGTTTATGTGTGTGTGTGTTCCATTTATCATGTTTAAAAAGTTACGCAATGATTGCCCAGATTTGCGTATAAGTAAAATATATTACTACAGCAATTTATATAAATTCTTTTTTTTGTTTTTTTGTTTTGCTTCTTCACTTTAGATGGCAACCCTTTTTTTTGTTGTTTTTTTTTTGTTAAGTGTGCAGTGTTGCCTACGCTGCTAATGCAATCAAATCAAATGCTAAAACTCAAAAGGCAGCAAAAGCAATCAAAGGCTTCGCCACCTAATGGAAAACTCCTTAACAACAGCAACAACAACAACAACAACAACAAAATGAGAAGAAAAATTTGCCAAATTGTACGAAACCAACTTTGACACAAAGAATTTAAGCGGGGTAGGGATCCAACACGCCCATCAAAACGGAAGACCCAACACAATTTCGTATTCAATTCGCAATTTTCATGCAGCGTTTTCCTTTTTTCCTGTGGTCATCTTTTTTCTCTTTTTCCCTCCTATGTTATTATGTATACTTCATTGATGGCTAACCAAAATTTTTGACGGCATCAATTTATGCTATCAGCTTGTGTGTCTATGGGGGGGCGTTCTTTCCAAGAAAGTAACTACAATAACACGAAACGTTTTTTTAAGGCAAAAAATTGCTAAGGGGGGTTGGGAATATATGGGCGAAAACTTCAATTTATGTTTATTTAGCTTTAAATGACTGACAGTTTTTAGTAGAAATTTGATATGGTGGCTTTAATATCAAAGAAATTTGTAGGCAGTACCCATTTTAAGGATTTTTAAGGGAGGTAGGGCTGCACAACACTAGATTTGTTGCAAGAAAGTTTATAGATTTGATAACATAAGAGTTAAAACTAGAAATTTAGGGGTTGTTGGGGACCCTGTTCTAAATCCAAAACCCCGTTTTCGTTGTCGGGGGCTTATTCGAATATTTGATTTTTATTCGTTTTGAAACCACATATTTGGTGCTCCTTAATTCACCAAAACGAATTTTTTTTTTGATTTGAATCCGACTTAAGGCAAAGTAGTGATAAACGACGTCTACTGGAAAAAATTCTTAGTCGATGAAACTTTCGAGGATGTTCCAAGTCAAAAACCGAGTTTTCGTATTTGTGGGAAGGGAGCGTGATACCCCCAGGCAACAAAAGTTGGTACGGCTTTTTCGTCTTTTCATTTTTTTTTCCACGAAAACTCAGTTTTAGACTTAGAACAGGGTCCCAAAACATACCTGAACCCACACAACTATACCGATCCAAGAGCTGGCCTGCGCGATCAAAAGAAATCAGCCGCATAATGGCTGCAGAAATGAAATATTTGCGATGTATTGCTGGTAAAACGAGGCTCGATCGGGTCAGAAATGACTGAATACGAGACGACCTTGAACAACCATCGATTACTAACAGACTGAAGGCAAGACAACTAAAATGGTTCGGTCACATTACGCGCATGCCGCCATCTAGATTTCCTAAGCGTTACATGGAAACAAAGCCAGAAGGAAGAAGGCCGGTTTGGCGCCCTCGCATCACGTATGTGGTGTGTATTGAAGAAGTAGGGAGGAAAAAGGAAGATCTAATGGCGAATTGAAGAGGATGGCGAATAATAGATTGGTATGGAGAAAGTTCAACGTGGTCCCCCCTACGCTGTAATGGCTTACAGGATTTTTTGTCAAAGAAGAAGATGAAACTCTTCTGTCCTAGTATTTCAAACTTGAATAATTTTTTAAATATTCTTTGATATTCTTGGACACTATTTATGTACTTTTCAAATTATGTATTTATTAATAAAATTTAAAAATTTTTTTTTTTTAAATCAACACTGCTTTATGTCTTGCAAAAAAAAATTTGGCTCATAATAAAAATAGCCAATTTGCGCTCAAATTAAAAAATATGGTTACTAATGACAATTTATTTGAAAAAAAAAATGTTAACGTTATAAAGCAATTCAAAAGTTGACAGCTGTCCTAACAAAAAGTAAGGGCAACTTTAGAAGATACCGTTAACACAAAATTTGGAATAGGTAGCACGCACAAAACCAACAAAATTAATTCGTTTTCTGGAGCAAATCCGAATGTATTTGATTTAATATTTAATAAGAAAATTTATGTAATTATACAAAATAATAAATTATTTAATGCATAATAAAAATAAATTATCTTTAAAAAAAAGTATGTACCAAAGTAGTATATAATAAAAATTATAAAAAATTATTATTATTTTATTTTTTTTTTTAAACAAAGAAGTTTGGTAGATACATAAATAAACAAATGTAGCGGTATTACATAAAAAAAAAACAAATCACAGTCTCTAGTCGAGCACTCGTGACAAAAAATCTTATATATAATTCTAATTGTTAAAGATATATAACAATGGAAATTAAATGATTAAAAGATGTACATATATAAGTGTTTAAGTGTGGTTGCATTGAAAAAGATGTAAAAAACAACGCATAGTAATATTTGTATTATATATAAAAAAACAATTACTTATGACTAAGGGGGTAAGCGGGTAAGTGTGAGATGGGGTAGGGAGTGAGCCACCAGCATCCTTTGGAGCAGGCGATGGAATATTTTTTATCGATCTCAATTATACGAAAATCGAATCTTTTATTTGTTTGAGTAAGTATATTTGTCATTAATGTTTTTTGGTTTGCTCTTCTGTGAATGTAATAAATTAAAGGTAAGCCAATATTGACATTTATGTACCCTTTTTCATCGAAGTACATGAAAATTTCAGGCGGGTAGAATCCATTTTCTATCGAATGCTCAAAATATTCCCTACTTTCAATAAAGGGTGCTCTAATTTCGTTATTTTCTGTTTCATTTAAGCAGCGTAATGCGTGTTTTCTTATTAGACTGATTATAAAAACGTCAACTCTGTAAATTTTAGCTCTATTATATAGCTCTAGATTCGAATAATAATGGGTGTATGAGCTCTCTGGCGTTCTAAATAGAGATGTGCAGGATCTCAAAATCTTTCGTTCCAACCTCATGAGTTTTTCCATGTGTGAAGGTGCAATGTTAAACCATATCGGGGAAGCGTATGTTATAAAGGGCCTTATTAAGAGAGATACCTGCAAGATAATAACCTTTGGTAAGCAAGTATACCATGGTAGGTCTTCGAGAGTTGGTAATTTATATAATCATTAAAAAAAGAAATTTATCCAATAACACTCCTAAATATTTCACTGTGCTAACCAGTTTCATCAGATCGCCAGACTCATTGATTTTAATTCGAAATTTTTTCCAATTTTTCCTAATACTGGGACTTCATTATTTAACAGGTGGTCTAAACAAAATGCTTTCATATTTTCTGAAGTTAATAAAAAATTATATTATACATAAAGAAAACCAATCTATAATATATAAAATCAAAAAAAAAAAAACAAAATCTATACAAAATAAAAATTAAAAAAATTACCTCGACAGAGAGTACAGCCTGAGACTCGAGCTGAGTTTAAGTACGCTTATAAAGCTTTTCGCAAAATATTGAAGCTTCAAAAAATATATGGCTTAAATAAAATAAGATTACAAATATTTAATAAATTTTTTAATAGTACTCGCGAACCTTTCAAATACGACTAATTCTGTTTTGTCACGGCGGATACGTTCCAGAAAAAACTGTGTAAGAAAGAAACCTGTAAAAAAAATTAGAAAAAAAAATATGAAATAGATTCTCAAGCTTGAATAGAATAAATTAGAAATGGAAATTCCCTAACTAAATTTGTAAAAGTTAAGGGCAATAAAAATATTTTTCTTTAAAATTTCAATCAAATAACTTTTTTTAATCGCGCTAAATCGAATGAAATTGTGCTTAAATTTTTTTGTTATTTCAAAACCGTGTAATAACAGAGTTGGGTGCATTTTACTTGTTTAAATCATTTGTTAATAAAAACCAAAAAAAAATTATAAAGCGGTATCTAACAAGCTAATAATTTTATAGCCCGCGAAATAAATAAAAAAAAAAAAGATCTATTGAACAAATAGATTAAATAATTTACGCTGCATTTTAAAAAAAATAAATAAAAAAATTTTAAAAAAGCCGTCCGAAAGGTTGACGTAATATTTAAATAATAAAATTAGTTTCAAATCGATACACGTTTAAATTTATTAATTGGTACAGTCAAAATGCCAAAATAAATTGCAAACCCATCAAAAAGCCCAAAAAAAACCCAAAAAGTATTTCATTAAATGCAAAATATCGCATGCGATTTTCTTTACTCACAAATTCGCAAAAAGCAACAAAACGAAACGAAAAAAAAGAAAACGAAAGCAAAAGCCATAAATAACATTTATGAATGAAGCAAAAGCTGAAGCTGAAGCAACAGTGACGTCGCGCAGTCGCTGCCGCTGCCGACGCAGCTGCTGCTGCTGCTGCTGCTGGAATAGTGTGCCAATACCAAAACGTTCCGCTGTGACTTGAACAAGCCGCTCGTTCTTAACAACGATTCATTCGTGTTGAAGATGCCGCGTCGTTCTGTTCTCGGCGCTGCTGCATGGTTAACGGTAATGAAATAACGGTAGTACATACTACCAAAACAGCTAGTTACACTTTACAGTTGCCTTCGTGGGCGTAAGTGTACGAGTGTGTGTGACGATGTTGTATTTTACGCTTGCTGCTATTCGTTTTATTCGAATCGTTTTCATTTGCCGTCTAGTCGTCTAGCGGTATTGCAGCTGGCGACATGTTTGTGCACGTCCTTTGACAAATATATTGTGTAATGTTTAAATATCAAGTGAAAAGTGACCGTTACAAGTGTCTGTTTTACAGTTATCTAAAAGAAAATATTAAAAAAATTTCAAATTTTAAAATTAAAGCGCGCGCGTTGCTTTTTCTTTGCATCAACGACGAGCACTACGTGCTTTTAGTGTTAAATAGCAAATGAACAACAATAACAAAAATATTGTAATAACAAATTGCACAAAGTTTTAACAGTCACAAAACGGCATCTATTTGTTTTAGAGAGTTTGTTTGCAAAACTGTACCAAGCAAATATGCCCTTTGTTACAATAAAATAATGAGTTAGCATCATCAGGAAACAATTTTATGCATTTTCAGGGTCTCACGAACCAATATTAGATATGTACCTACAAATAAATTAATGCTACCTTCTGGCATGCATCATAATTTGTTTTTGCTAATTATGCGTCATACGCTATGAATTTCAAAAAGTATTGACTTGAACTTATTTTGGCACAGACATAAGCTTTAATAAGATATCATAAAAATTTAATTTGATTGCTTTTACGCGTATGCCTCTTTGGGCTCTTTAATTGTTTAACCAAATTATATGGCCAATAATTATGCTCTAAATGGTCAATACCTTGGGATCGTTAAACATGCATGCAAAATCAAATATCAAAAGGCGGCCAAAATTTTATGCACTATTTGCATGGTATTCCAGGAAATACAACAAATACCAGTTTGAGCTTTAATAAGGATGCAAATTCAGAAGCCACTTCCAGCAGCTATGGGGCAATAGTATAGGGTGGGCCATCTATTGATTTGTTTGTTAATTGCATTTTATTCGTAGATTTTCCAACAAAATTGTGCAAATGCAGCATATATACCAAATGGAAGTTTGAAACTACTCATTTATGTAAGAAAAATAATATTGCCCAATTATCCGCCGCGGCGAACATCGTAATTTTCGATGACTTTTGCTTGACGAAAACCCAGCCAGTTGAGTTTCATCCATTGGTCTAATAAGCGAGGCTGAGAAAGGTCCATGGGCTTCCATTATTGCGTCATTTGCATTTTGTAAGCGCGTAAATGCAGACCCGCATGCAAAATTCGACGCAAAGTGATGCTAGCAAGTTATAGTTCTAGTCTCGTCGATGTTTCCGGGCGACTCGTCGATACTGACCTCAGTTATGTTTTTTTTTTAAAGGATAACCATTTTCGTACCCTTTTTGTTAAACGATCCATGACTAAACTTGACTAGTTTTGAATATGACATTTGTGCAAGCGCGTCCACTTTGAAAGGGTATGTTCTGTATTGTGAGTGCTTAACAACAAAACCAACAGATGGCCCAGCCTGTTTCGAATTGTGAGTGCTTAACAACAAAACCAACAGTTGGCCCACCCTATACAATATCCAGATACTGTTCTATGGTGTTGCCAGAGCGCTGTAACAATTGTGTGTACTATGTATAGTAAAGTTATGCTAAGAAAATTCTTGCGTAAATTTCTCAGAGCTGCTGGAGCAGGAAAAGCGACAGGCCTGCTAAACGTGAAGATATTTATGGGTTCACTTTAAAAAACTATTGTTGCTTAAATCTGCTAAAGAAGGGATATTACTCAGACCTTTTCTGAGTCTAACAAGTAGCTTATTGTTTCACGAATGCTTGACCAATTAGGATGAGTGACAAAAAAAAGGAATTAGAAAAGTGTTAAAAATTTTGTAATGTACGTTTGAGCATTTGAAATATCTTTTTAAATGTATTTTTAATTGTTACCTGATAGAACAATTAGCAAATTTTATAAATTAAACAAAAATTACCAGATTGCTTGTGCTCCAATGATTCCAGTCAATGTACAACAATACTATTTGCTAAATGTTTAGATTACACAAATCGAATTAAAAGTTTAAGAATATCAAGTCTTTTCAGACGTCTAACGTGCATACTATGGTCTAGTAGATTTAAATTATTATACAAAATAATTTAAGTAGAGTTTATAGAGCCAGGCGTTGCGATGGAACCCTTTCCAGCAAACAGGTCGCAGCATTGGTAGACCGCGTATCTCGTGGTGACGCTCGACAGAGGCCGAAATGAAATCTCTCAATCTATCATGGAGTGAGCTCAGGGTCCTGCACAAAACCGGTAGAGGAGTAGTTGACGCCCTATGTTCCAAATAGGAGTTAAAGGAACATATATATATATTATAGAGCCTGCGAAGCACAAAACAACAGCTGTGAAAAATTATGCCTTTTTTTAAACCAAGTAGAGGAATCATAATTTCTTTTATATAAACACGAAATAATAAAAGTGTTAAAATTTGAATAAAACAATTCCACACCTACAATTTTTTGCGCTCCATATCGTAATTTAAGGCGTACAACTGCATACAATATTTTTCTGTAAATTCTTAAATCGTTGACGTATACTTGATTTTTATTTTTTTTTTATATCCAAAACGTAATTTTTTGCTTTTGACAAATAGCTAGACACATACAATCCGTTGCACTCTGTCGTTACGAATACCCTCCATCATAATGAAGATCTTTTTCAGGAGAAATGCAGCAGTAGTTGGTCACGTTAAAACAGTGGCGGATCCATGGGGGAAATTTCGGATCGGGGGGGTCCGGATATATATATATATATAATAGTTGGAAAAATAGTTGACAGCTTTTTTGCGACCTCTGATATACATACACTTCGAAGTGAAAAACCACCCTCATTACTAAATCCAGAATCCGCGCAATTTTTTTTTTTTCTTTATTTATCAAAATGATCAAAAACACATATATTTTGATTAGTTGCAGGTTTCTTATTTTATAGTCGCCAATCCAGCTTCTTTAGCTAGAGTTGTCTTAGAAGTATCGAGAAGTCCTGTCAATCAGGAGGCCATCATTTGTTCCGCTTTTCTGTCGGTCTTCTTTTCGTTTTCTTTCAGTTCGGCGCTTGTTGGAGCAGATTTTTGAAACTTCTTTTTTTCAGCCTTTTTATGGGATTTTCATTTGGGAGCCCTTTCGCCAGCCTATTACGGTGTCTTTTCAGCCTTTCGTTGTAGCGGCTTGTGTGCTTGTTTATCTGGAGGTCGACGCTCTCCAGTCTGAGGTCGTGGTGCAAGATGGAATTCCTTACATACCATTCACACCCAGTAATAAGGCGTAAGGCCCTGTTCTGGAGTGTCTGAGTACGTGAGCGACTCGAGCGAGCTGCCATACCCCAGATCTGGATAGAGTATCTTCAAGTTGGAACCACTACCATTCCATATAAGGCTCTTTTGCATCGGAGTGGAAGACGGCTGCGATAGTTCATGAGCCAGTTCATTTTAGACATCTTTAGTCGGCAGTTTTTGACTGTGCTTTCTATATGTTGTCTGAAAGTTAGTCTGCTATCAAGGTTAACATCTAGGTATTTAGCTTTGTTAGTTAGTTTAAGTGGTTGGAGTCCGCAACTGCCTTAAAATATTGTCACCTTGCTCTTTCGAACTGCTGTCTATGAAGCTCCTATGAAGAAATAGAACTTCCAATCATTTTCTTTCATATCAAATCAGAGTCCTTACACCAAATATTCAGCTTATTGGGCTTAAATATATTAGCCCTGTTCCAATTTGAATACCAAATGTTATCTACGTTTATTTTCGCTAAGCTAAGGATAAGCAACTTTTATCCTTGTCTTTCTTCTCAAACGAATTTTAAAATACAACTTTGATAGAATTGGCAACGCTGTCAAATTTTAAATATTTTTTATTTTATATCGTCATTAAAAACACTTATCTTTGGTCTTCCCTTAAGACCTTATCCTCCAACGGGTCGCAACTGTCTTCTCTTTGCACTTTATAGATTAGCTTCGCAGATAATCTTAACTTTCTTCTTTTCATTATATTCAAAGTATGCAACAATATTACGTATACGTCAAAGCAATAAAAAAGTAATCAATTATGGATTAAACAAATTTTTAATGCATTTTTATTGCACACGTTGTTCTTAAAGCAACTTGTCTGTATCCAATATAAAGCTGCTGACAATTTACAGCTTTTGTTCCTTTGATAGTAGTACACAGGCCCGTCGAGAGGGAGGGGGGGAGGGGGTGGATTCCCCTCGGGCCCGGAGTTCTGTCAGGGGCCCGGTGTAATTAATGTCGAACTGTCATGATTCAAATTAAAGGTGCCGGTACATTTTTCCCCTGGGCCCGGATTTTCTCTCTACGGCCCTGGTAGGACATATATTTTTTACGACACATAAAGATTGTAACACAAGTCTTCCCACAAAGCACTTTTAAAGTTCGAATTTGGCTTTGTACTACTTGTCTAAGTTGCTTCGAATTCTTCTAGTAATTTGGGTCTCAGCTTAAACTTGCACTTTTGTTACCAATAAAAATTCTAAAGATAATAATATTATGACATATGTACACGTACCCACTCCTTTAATACGAATTCGCTTTGATGCTTCAGTTTTAGGTAGCTCTGAATTTTTTCGAAAAATATTGCCAAAACTTTTCATTGACAAAAATGGTTTATTGCAATTATCTTTTAATTTATTTGCCATATATAAAGATCACAAAAATCAATTATTTTGATATGCAAATCCCAATGTGCTTAAATGTTCTATCAACATGATGTCAGCTCACAAAATGTTGTCGAATCTTTTATTTTTATAAAAAAAAAAAAAAATAGACATTATTATATATGATAATAATTTTCATTGACAGTTAATAAATGCCTAGCCATAAATCGCTTAGATAAAGTGTGCCATAAAAAAAACAAACGCTGTATTTAAAAAACAAAATAACTAACAAATTAAACGTTTAAGCCGCAAAAATTTATAATAATCCTAAAAGTTTATTTTAAATGCGTTTAATCTTTGCAATGCGTGACTACAAATGAATTACCAAAGAGCGTTGAAAGTGCGTTAAAAAAAATAAACAAACAACCAAAAACAAGCTTAAATATACATTATAACCAGCGGCAGTAAATAAATAAATAACAAAAACAAAAAAAATACAAATATAACAACAACTAAAGATTTATATATGCCACATGTTACAGTGTCTAGCCGGTAAACGCCTCTTAAGTGCATCTAGAATAACAACAACAACTTAAGATCAAGAGCGAAAAAACACAAAACCAACAACTACAACAACAACAACTTGACCGACTTTTTAAACAATTTGGCAAAGCTGACGTCGCTGTCGCCACCGCTGCCGACGCAGGCGTCGCTGCTCAGCTCACTGCTCGCAATGATTTATGCAGGTGAGTTCAATTCGACAAAGTAAGAAACGCACTTGTTCAGTAACGTGCCCGAAATCGCTTGCAATCGAAATTTATTTTGTTGATATTTTATGAGCAGGATTTTTTAGACGTAATATACAAGGAATTTTTTCATGTGACAAATTTTTTTCAAGGGAAGTGTTCTTATGATTTTACGGCAAAGCGTAACCAATTTTTTAAATAAAAAAAAATCTGAGCTTCAGTGCAATATCGACTGTTTATGTAGGGAATATTTTAGGTCATTGGAGCATTTTTTGATCTATCAAGTATTTCTATACCAGCAACTAACTATTAGCAGCGTGAAAGAGTTATAAACATGTTCGTCTTTTCCTCAGTAGAACTTCTCTATAACGAATTACTCCACAAGGAATTTTTGCATATTGCGAAATAGTTTTTTCAAGGGAAGTGTTCTTATAATTTCCCTCTTAGGCCGCGCGTACACAGAGCGCTGACATGACATGAGCTTATCAGCGCGGTCAGCCGCATGATTTTTTTTGTATGCTAATTTCAGCTTCAGCTTATGCACGCTGTATACGCGCTCTTATAGACCACAGTGGGTTTGACTTTTTTGCGCCGATAATATCATGTCGTGTAAGCGCGTATCAGCGCTCTGTCTAAGCGCGGCCTAAGGCAATATTCAATTTTCTGAATAAAAAACCAATATTCCGCTCCAGCGCTATATTGACTGCATTTTTTGATCTATCAAGTATTTTTATACCAATTTTTAATCAGCGTGAAAGCGGTATTAACATGTTCGTCTTTGCCTCTACAGAGATCTTGAAAACCAATCGCCATTCTCTAAGTAGATGCAGTTCCTTAAATTGCTTAGATATCAATTTGGATATTTAGATATTTTTTTTCTTTCCTGAGAAATATTTGCGTCACGATTTTGTAAATTTCATGAAAATATACAGCCAGTAAAAAATATATATATAAAGTTGTGGTCAAAACTCACTTAGACTGCAAACTACTTCAAGTTCCAACTTAAGATCGATTACTCAAATACAAATTTCGCCTTCAAGGAGCTTTCAAACAAAAACTATCGGCCATGCTCCGGAAAACGATTCCGAACATTTTATTCGAACATTATATTCGGATTCGTTTTGAAACCGAACGTTTGGTGCTCACAATTTCACCAAACCGAATTTTTCAAGTGGTTTAAAACCGAATTTTTTGTTGCAAGAGGAATTAAAACAAATCGGCAAAATATGTTTAAAAAAGTAAGAATTTTTTTGCTGAAATAGTTTTTTAAATATTCTTTGATATTTGATTGTAATCCAACTAAGGATTTAAAAGAACTACCTCTGCCGCGTTTGATAGTTTGATTTCAAGTGGCTTCATGCCAACAAATATATTCAATATGTATATCTGGTTTACAAAAAAGCTTAACTAGTGGTGAATATATCAGTGCACTGAGAGCGCTGAGTGCACTTCCAGTGAGCTACACTGATCAAAAACAGTTTACTTATTATAAGTATTTAATTCAAGAACAATATGTTGAAGTTAGTTATATTTTTGCTATTCTCCCCGACCAACATTCCTGAATCATATTTATGCCAACTTAAAGTTAAAGTTTGAATATACGAGGGCAATTAGTTAAGTTCCTAACTTTTTGAGTGACATATACACATTTTTCGACAAGAAAAACCTTTTATTTTTTAACTTAGTTTTTTTTTGGCTTATTACGCTTAATCCAACGTTTTTCCCATTTTTTTAAGCCTGCCAAATAATAAGTTTGATATCACGGCCCCCGAAATAGCGTTTTTTCAGTAATGAGCCCAACAATCGTTCCAAATTTCTTTTCACCAACCATTTATTTGTTCAGATTTGGATACAGAAAACAGTCGCTAGGAACCAGATCTAGATAAAATGGTGGATGGAACCGAACTATTCATGGATATTGCCAGTTTTGAGATAGTGCCTAGGGCCTCAGCCACCTTATACATCTTTATTCTGCGATTGTTCATTCCATTCCATTCGTTCCATTTCATGTATTTCAAAGACGATTGTTGCTGGGACAATCTTTTGTGCTGAAATTCGGTATTGAACAGATTTTCCGTAATATTTATCATGCTTTCCTTCGTTTAAGTGATTTTTTTTTTCTTGTATAACACGCTTATCCGCTTTTTTGCATTTTTATTAGTTTTCTCGAGATTATCATTTTTCAATGACTGTCAAACAAAAAACTAAATACGGCAGTTTGCTTAAAATCTGAAAGCAGTGTATTAACAGATGGTTTTTGAGAAGAACAGTGTTGCCTTGAAAGCTATTCTAGAAGTCACTGACATTTTAAACTGCCCTCGTGTAAACATTTTGAGTCACCTTTTCGATTAAGGTTTCAAATCTTCTGTGGTTTGCTTAACATATTTTTAGAAATATCTCTGAAACCTTATTAGATTGTTTGACTAAAATTGTTGAGCGCATTGTGTTTAAGGATTGAATTTTTCACTAAAAAATTTTTCTGATACATTGTATCTATTTATCTGGCAAAGTCTTGTTGTCTCTCTTATAGTAGATCATGCTCAACTTAACATAGGACAAACACAGGACTGAATGTTATTCGTAGTCCAAAAATCTTATTGAGCGTATTGATAATACACAAAGAAGCAAGCCGTTTTTATTTTAAATTTATATTTAATATTTTCAAATTGAGCTTACAGAATTTAAAAAAAAAAAAAAATTTTAAAAAATATTTAACATAACGTCAAATTGGGCTCGACTGATTTTGGGCACAACACTGCTTGCCTCTTAACAGATTTTGATCTAATTGTTGGTGTAGTTTTTGCAAGTGGTATTTAACTATGCAAATATTTAGTTCCAAGTTCGAAATCAAGTTCAAGTTACTACGGTGCGTGAGAGTGACTCCCAAGGGTAAGCTGCAGTTACGCAATTTTGAATGCTATTTTATTGGAGCGACTCGGAGATACAAAAATTAACTGAATATTGTATTTACTACTAGCTTTAACAGATTGCAATTATTTGTAGGTGCTGAGTTTTTCACAAAGTTCATGAGTTAATTAGCTGTCACTCGCTTTTGTAATTGTTACGTGATAATTAAAAAAAAAAAAAAATTAAAACAATGGAAAAATTTCTAATTCATATGTATAAAGAAAAGCTAGTTTGAGTTGAATAAATAAAATACTCTTGCAGCTACAGTAAATAATTTTGAAAATGCATGTTGTATAGTTTTTTGAGGCCTCAAATATTCTGCAACCTTAGTTTCTAAAGTTTTCTAAAAAAAAAGTTTTAGAAGTAATGCTTTTATATATTTTTTTTAAAGAGCTTTAAAAGTGCGAAATTTCCAGTTGAAAAGATAAATTATCTAACTCTGTAAATCTAAATGGCTAGCTTTAAGCTAAATTTATAAATTATATAAATTAAGCAAATAACTAACTAAAAAAAAAGTGCGAAAGCTATTTCTTAAAAATTCTTAGGGAAGTGCGAACTGGAAAAGGATTTTATTTTTTGCTCCTCTCATTTTTGAAAGCATTATAAATTCATGTATCTCAGATACATTTTTATGAAATTTTTTATTTTTTCATAAATCTGTTTCGACCGTCGAATTGTTTTCGGCTTATATTATTTTTATTTATTTTCTTGAGAACCACTTTTTATGAAGCCTTTACAACCATCTTTAACCATCTTGTATATCCCCAATGTTCAATAGTGTTTGGTTAAACGATAATCACGATAATCGTCGTCTAACGAAAGATTTAATTCTCAAGCCCATCTTTAAAATGTATCTTCCAATGTTGCTTCAAGCATTCCAAGCTAATAGTATCTTTAATATAAAAACAGAGTCTTAAGCTGACCTTAACCTTTGCTTGTGAACTGCCATTCTGTTTAGATTATGCAAAAACAATTTCATGCTGCCTAGCTCTTATTACTATATGTATGTATACATATAGAGGTATGTATTACTTATATTCTGAATTTCTTTAAAGACATTTTTTGAACATTTTTACGTCTCAGCTGTTAAAATACAAACACCAAATATTTTGTCTAGAAAAATAATATTTGTTAAATGTTTAATGTAAACAACTAAAAGCTGCTTTAGGTTATTAGTCGTTTAATTCGATAATGGTTTATTTCTATAAAATTCCGCGTTCAGAAAACATTTGGCGGATATAAACATATGCCTACTACTTTGTTCCTAGACCATTAAACTAAAAGCTTTAAAGTGGGCAAGTTTCCCTTAGGATACTTACTGGGTTACTTAAGGGACACTGCAGGCTAAGGAAACACCTAAGCATGATGGGCATCGTAGATTCTAACACTTGTAGGTTCTGTGAAATGAGGGAGGAAGCCTCCCAACACATACTTACGGAGTTTGACGCTCTCGCCAGAAGAAGGGCATCCCTCTTCGGCGACTACAGAATTTCGATGCGCGACTAGAACCATCCCAGATAATTAAATTTATCACCATAATTGGACCGGCCAAGCAGCTCTAGAGTTAGTAGGGAGCGCAATAGATCCTAAGGGTCGCAGTGCAGTTTTTCCATTACAATTATTATTATTAATAACTAAAAAAAAAAAAAAATAGACATTTATTGTCTTCCCTCATTCAATTATTAATTGATATTTGGAACAATACTTTTTTTCTAAAAAGTTTATAAGAACCAAGTTTTTTGGGCTGGATCTGTCGCATTGAATTTGAAAAAACTAACTCGTAATTGAATTGAGTAATAACAAGATATTAAGGACGATTAAACTAAAAAATGTATATAATGAACCTTATATTAACATCCATAAAGGCCGAAGCTGCCAAAATGGAGTTGGTTGAAGAAACTGCAGACCAAGAGTTTTCCAAATCTCTGGGTACTTTATTTGCAGCAACCTACTACGTATAGTATTGTAATACTATACGATACTATAAGATACTATACGATACTATACGATACGATACGATACGATACGATACGATACGATACGATACGATACGATACGATACGATACGATACGATACGATACGATACGATACGATACGATACGATACGATACGATACGATACGATACGATTTTATACGATACGATACGATACGATACGATACGATACGATACGATACGATACGATACGATACGATACGATACGATACGATACGATACGATACGATACGATACGATACGATACGATACGATACGATACGATACGATACGATACGATACGATACGATACGATACGATACGATACGATACGATACGATACGATACGATACGATACGATACGATACGATACGATACGATACGATACGATACGATACGATACGATACGATACGATACGATACGATACGATACGATACGATACGATACGATACGATACGATACGATACGTTACGATACGATACTATACGATGCTATACGATACTATACGATACTATACGATGCTATACGATACTATACGATTGTATACGATACTGTATGATACTTACGATACTATTCGATATTATAGAATATAATACAATACGAACCGATATGATATAATACAATAAGATGCGATATGACACGATGCAAAGAAATATCAAACGAACAGAAAGACATTTTAGAAACATTTCCCGATTTCGCCCAATTTATTTCGTTTAGGCCTCATCTGTATGATAACTATATGCAATGTAGGCCGTATTGAGGGTTCTATATTTTCCTTGGTTTTCGCTAGAGGATTGGGGTTTCCTTTTTTTTTATAAAAACCTAGTTTTTCAACGGGGCTGACAGCACTTTCATCTCTTTAATAGGGAAATCAGTAATCCTTCTAGAAACTCTATATTGATAATAATTCCCTGACTGACTACCATGTCAATCGCACTAAGGCGGAGCCTGGGTATCACTATTAATAACTGTTCAAAGAGAACAGGGGCCTACAGTTTAATGCCGAATACGAAAGTCTTGCATTAATATAAATTTTCTTGGCCAAATAGCGTCTTTGATCTAGCGATGCCAGTGCTACTGCGGGGACTCGAACCACCGACCTTCGGTTTGTACTACGCTACCGACTCTATTTTAGGCAACTATTATATGAAAGTTTCTTTGCCGCGTTTCAAACTTTCAACAAAAATGAATATACCCTGCAAAAGTGTAAGCAAACGTGAAAACAATAAACTGCTAGTGTTGTGTAATTTTAAGTTTTTCGATTCACTTTGGAACAAAAGCAGGCACGTGCCACTGTCTTTGTTGTGGCTCACGATTTTTTTGTGGTATCATTTGTTTTCACATTATTAAGTAAAATGTTTTCTGTACAAATTGCAATCGTAAAGTGCATAACAAAATTAAAATTAAGACATAAAAGCAATTTTTTTGTCTCTGGCAAGCATTAAGTAGCTGACAGAAGCACTTATCAAAAAAAAAACAAATAATGGACAGTTTGACAGTCAAACAAAATCGCTTAAGGGAAAATAATGAGGATAACACATATCAATTGGGTTGACAGCACAAAGCGAAAAAGAACTTAAACTCAAACCCTTTTAACATTCATAAATTGCCAACGAACTTGACTGGACAGGGGATTGAGAAAAAATTGAAAATTACAACAACTTGAGCTGTCATTACTGTAATATTTCCATTAATATGACGTATACGCTACGTAAGACAGCGTAGCAATAAAGTAAAGCCTGCATGCTGCAAACTAGTTCGGAACTGAAAATATTTCCTTAAATTAACACTGCGCAACAAAGTTGTGAAAGTTATGTTTATTTGTTAAACATGCACACTTGGAGTCTTTTTTTTTTTGTACAATGCTTAAAGGCTTTACTCTACTACTACTACTATGAATTCTGGACTCATAAGTGGAGCATAGAGCCTCAGAAAGGCTTTACTCATGGCTTTACTCTAGTCAACACAAAAAAAAAAAAAAAATTAGTGAAGTGAATACAAAAATACTTTCGTATAAAAAAAATATATTTTAAAATTTTTATAATTTTATAAAACAAATAGCTTCTATATTTGACAATATCTGGTTTAATTGGAAAAAAGTTAATTTTTTTGGCATGAATTGAGAAATTTTTGGAAGAATCTAGTTTGTAAACGATTGGTCATAAAAATGAAGCTCTTATAGAGTTTCAACTAGCTTCTCGTCCCTTTTTTGGGATTTTTTTTTAAAGCGTTTTCCAATAAGAGGTGTTATTTTGGTATTCAAAGAAAAATTCAATTTTTTAAGATAAATGATTGGATGTTTATTTCATAATAAAGAGGAAGGTGTGCCATTAATAATGAAAAATAACATCAGCCAAATGGCGACCACGCTTACAGGACCATATCCTTTTCATAAAATTTTTCCATAACCAAATCGCAAGTGGCTGCCCTATGTCCTCGATAGCCTCACGAATTCTATCTTTGAGGTCTTGAATCGACGCTGGGCTGTCGGCGTAGACCTTATCTTTCACTGGCCCCAAAGTAAGAAGTCGCAAGGTGTTTAATCAAAAGATCTCGGTGGCCAATTGTGATCGCCTCTTCGAGAGATAACACGGTCCGGAAACTTTTCCCGTAAAAGAGCAATGGTTTCGTTGCTTGTGTGGCACGTAGCGCCGTCTTGTTGAAAGTAAACGTTGTCCAGATCAATGCCATCCAACTCCGACCATAAAAAATCATTAATCATCTCTCGATAGCGCAATCCATTCACCGTAACTGTTGATTCAACCTCATTTTTGAAAAAGTAAGGTCCAATGACCCCGCCGGACCATAAACCGCACCAAACAGTCACACGTTGAGGATGGAGAGGCTTCTCAACAATAACTCTTGGGTTTTCCGAGCCCCAGATGCGACAATTTTGCTTGTTGACGTAGCCACCGTGGTGGAAATGGGCCTCATCAGTCAAGATGATTTTTCGATGGAATTCCGGATAATTTTCATGCATTCCCAATCAACAAAGACACGACGTTGTTGATGATCGGCCGGCTTGAGTTCTTGTGTTAACTGAACTTTATAAGCCTTAAGACCAAAGTCTTTATGCAAAATACGGTGTAATGACGTTTGTGGAATGCCCAATTCCAAAGAACGACGAGGAATGGACAAACCTGGGTTTTCTTCAACACTTTGGGCTACAGCAGCAATATTCTCAGTTGTTCTTGAGCGAAGTGCACGGGTTTTATTCTTCACATCACTTACTTGTCCCAACAGCTCGAATTTTTTTTGAAGTTTTGACATTTCGTGCGGAATTTTTGCATGCTGCGTATGGGCCTTAAAATCGAAAAAAGATTGTAAAAAAAATGTAAATTTCATAATATTAAAAATTCATACTTCCTCAAAATGTTACTGGTTAAGGTTTAAAAGTTGGGCTTATATGATTTCTATATTTTTGATTCTAAGTTTTCTTTAAAGGCCCATACGCAGCATGCAAAAATTTCGTACAAAATGTCAAAACTTCATATAAAAAAAAAGTATCCTACCATCTGGGACTTTTTTTTTATATGAAGTTTTATAAATATCCTACCATCTGGGACTTTTTTTATATGAAGTTTTGACATTTCGTACGAAATTTTTGCATGCTGCGTATGGGCCTTAAGAAAATATTAATGAAAATAGTTTCACACAAAAATTGTTATTCCTTACAACAACACGACGCTCAATTTATACAAAAAGCTAACTTTAATTGGTTAAAGAAATTATCCAGAATACTTAAATCATATTCAACAGTAATTTTGTTGCAATTTAAAATTTTATTTTTTGTAGCTTTTTTGGCCAAAATCTAGCAATGCAGTTCCACATAACCGTGGATGGCTAATAAAGCTTATCTCACATTAATTCACTTAGTATCTCACCATCAACAGCTGCTAGTAATAAAATATTAATTTGTTTATTATTGTTGTTTTTATTTCAAAATAAACAACAACTGCACGTCAATAAATATTTAATATTTTATGTTGAACAGTGTTAAGTTAAAAACATTTTGTAATAGTTTCAAGCTAAAAGCATTTATTTTGGCATGTGATAAATTGTCAGTACATTAAAAATGCATTTAAAGCATTGTCAACTGTCTCAACACGACACTGTCCCACTGTTAATTAAATATCATGAAAAACAACAACAATTAAAACAACTACAACAACGACAACAACAAGTGCAGCCTACGTGCATAAAGAATTGAAATCCGAGATTCTCTTGACCACTGAGCAAAATTAGTTGTCGAAAGCCAAACAAAAAGCCAACACAATCTGAAAAAAAAACAAAACGAAATAAAAAAAAGTGCAAACGAATTCAATTACAATGACAGTGAGTCGAAAAAAACTATGTACAGTGGGGTAATGACATAAAGAAAAGACGCTTAAGGAATTGCTTGCAAGATCCAAAAAGTTTGCTAAGCTTGGGAGAGAACTTAAGACTAAAGAAAATTTCGAAACGAATTCAATAACAGTGAGTCGAAAAAAACTATGTACAGTGGGTCATAACGTAAAGCTTCGCATCAAGAAGAGAAAAGCTTAAGTAACTCCTCAAACTATTGCTGGAGAAACAACGATGTTATATCGTTGCATCGATGTATCGAAGCTAAAAATATATATATATATCTATGTTGGCCAACAACGATGTTACTCCAGCACTTCTAAACACCCATTTGATGAGGGCAGTAGTGCTGGGAAACATCTCTGTTGGCCAACATCGAAGCATCGATTCATCGATACTTCCAGACCTACCTCAGACTGTTACAAGATCCAAAAAGATTGCTAAGCTTGGGAGAGAATTTAAGATTAAAGAGAATTACGAAACGAATTCAATTACAATAACAGTGAGTTGAAAAAAACTGTGTACAGTGGCTAATAACATTCAGCTGCTCATGAAGAAAAGACGCTTAAGAAACTTCAAACGCCTTTTTTACAAGATTTAATAAAATTTCGAAGCTTGGTAGAGAATTTGAGACTAAATCTTAAAAAAGCTTAGATCTAGCGATCCGTTTGGTGTTGTTACTTTTTTAAATAAAGTATAAAAAAAAGAATCTGAAGCAATTCCTAACACAATTTTTACAAAGATACAATAAGATTTCTGGCCAATGGAGCGCAAGTAAAACTTGGTCTCAAAAATCTTAAGTCTCAAGATTCTTAGCGAGTCCTGTGTCGTTAATTTTCTATATATGGGCATAAAAAAAGGAATCTCAAGCAGTTCCTTACACTATTTTTACAAAGATACAATAAGATTTCTATGTTACGGAGCGGATCTTTAACTTGGTTTTGAAAATCTTAAATCTCAAGTTCTATATTCTCTATAAAACTCAAAATCTATAGATCTATATTTCTATATAAGGGTATAAAAAAAGTATGTCAAGCAATTGCTAATAATGCTTTATTCCAAAAAGATGTCTATGCTAGGAAACGGATCTGAGATTTGGTTTTTAAAAAGCTTAGATCTCACTTATATTTCCAAAACGTGGCTATTTGACTTCGTTTTTTTTAAGGCCCATACGCAGTATAAAAAATGTAATACAGTCGAGGTGGTGCCCGATAGTGTAATACCCTGCATCTTTTTTTTGAAAAATATTTTATTCCTGTTTAGTTCTTCTAAGTACTTTCCAATTGGAACATTTTGTTTTTGTTGCAAAACGATATTTTTATCGTTCTATAAGTTTCGTTAATTTGTTCCGATTTTTATGAAAATCGAAATTTACGTCAAAGAAGTTATTTAAAGTATATGGGGCTTCAAGTGATATGTTGAGGGGTGTAGGAGAAAACACGGTTAATCGATTGCGGGGGGTGGGGTTCCGCATCGATAAAATTTGGATGTGGATTTGTTCATTAGAGTCACATGAATCAGCTTACCAAAAATTGTGATTCTGGGTCACTTGTTACCATTATTACGTAGAGTCAAATATTGACGCAGTTTATGGGCAAGGGGAGGTGAAATTCGTACATTTTTGGCTATAACTTTTGTGGTATATGTCAGATTTTTTTCATTTTTGACACGCAGATGCATGTAACCACAACGCATCGTTAAATTTCAAAGAAAAATATAAAACGGCGTGGCTTAAAACCGTGAAAATCTACTGCGGGGAAAGATATTGACATGATTCAACGAACTTCATCTTTTCAGGGAATATGCGCACCAGCTGATAAAGTTTCGTATCTCTAGCTCCTATAGTCTACGAAATCTAGGTGTTCATACAGACGGACGGACGGACAGACGGAGGAGACGGACATGACTTAATCGCTACCCGAGGTTATGATAAGCATTTTGGTATAAAGGACTTGGGGTCTGCCACGCCTCCTTCTGTCACTACTGAATACACATAAATAATTTAAATAATTATAAGTAGTTAAAATTTAAAGTCATACATGGCTTAAAGTTTACATTTTCGAGTGCCCACTGTACCTGCCACAAACGACGAGTTACCATGTCTGACTGATTTAAGCATTAGTCCGGTAACCACCCAGACGCATAATGCAGCCCACTTATATATTATATATTATATGCATGTACAATGTACATAGGTGTAAAGCCAGAAGCGCGAAATAGAAAAAAAAAGTTAAAACAGGCGTAAACTAAAACATATTTACGTGTATATAATATATATTTATAAAGTGTTTTGGCTATTTGCTTATGTATGCGTGTGTGTGTGTGTGTGTTTTATATGTTTGTGTTTTTGGCATTAAATAACAATAACATAACAATAAAAATAAACAAAGAAAAATGTAAAAATCATAAACAGGTGCAGCAAGTAGGTACAACAGCTATAAAACAAAAATAAGAAAAAGAAACGAAGCGAAAAAGCAAACAGCAGAAACTGAAGGCAATGAAGGGCACAACAACAACTCTTTATTTTTTTTATTTTTTGCTACTCATTTTGCTTTTGTGTGCTTTTATTGCAATGTTGTCACCTCTGCGGGCGCACGCGTCGTATGCGCAATAAGTGTCGCTGTAAAGAAAACAAACAAAGCGAAAAAAAAACTCTGTCAAAGACAAGAAGTTTTTCGTAGGCAAAGCGGAGCAGTTGTGGGTGGGGGGCGGGAGTGACAGACAAAAATGTTTGTTTTGCGCCTCAAAGGAATGTTTGCGCTTTCCGGGGGCGACACTTGAGCAGGCCCCCCCCCCAATAAGAGATTGAAGTGTGTGTGTATCCTTAACATATGCAGAACAATTTTTATGGGATCTGCTTTATACGCTGCCTATCTATCTTTTTTATGCTTCTTACTCATAGACTTTTAGAGTTAAAGGGTATATAAAGTTCTAACGAATTGGAGTAACAGGCAGAGGGACACTTTTTCCAAACAACAAGCTACAAAATGATCCAACATAGCTTGTTCTGACCAAACGTGAGTTTGTATTCTTAAAGCTAGTTCAAGGAGCAAAAGGTTCTGGAGTGTATTTCATGCACATGGGATATTGCCTTCAACTAGTGCTGGAGAAAACATCGATTTTATATCGTTGCATCGATATATCGAAGTTTACAATATCTATATATCAATGTTGGCCAACAGAGATGTTTCTCCAGCACTTCTGCACTCATCAAATGGGTGTTTGGTAGCGCTGGAGCAATATCTCTGTTGGCCAACATTGATATATAGATATTTTAAACTTCGATGCATCGATATAACATCGATGTTTTCTCCAGCACTACCTTCAGCTATACCTATAACATATTTAGGCATTTGCTTTCCGCTTAAAGTCTTTTTTTAGCTCGATTTTTAGTATTCCTGTTTTAAGGGCCATACGCAGCATGCGAAAATTCCGCACGAAAAGTCAAAACTTCATATAAAAAAAAAAAATCCCTTTTTTGGGAAATTTTTTTGACATTTCGTGCGGATTTTTTGCGTGAACGAACTATTTTTATTACACCCTATACCCCTGTAGTGTATTTTACAGACGTTTATGCCCGACTACAAGTACTCAATTTCATTTTATTTTTTTATTTTTGACGCCGTTTGAAGATTTCTTTTATTGTTTAAACAGTTGGCCATAAAATTTGTATGCTTTATTTTTGCTCCGGCAATTTATTTTTCGACTACGCATAAATAAAAGATTTACGTGCAGCCAAACGTTAAAGCAATATAAAATTTTTTACGCGTTTTTTACTAGACCTCAAAATCGTTTTGGTTTTTTTTTTTTTCAATGGTATTTCTACAAACAAATTAACAGCTTAATGCTAGACGCAGGACAAAGTGCGGCCTAGAGTCCTGGACAACGGAAATGATTTCACAGCTTGTGGCAGGCTTAGTACTTGAAAAATCACTTAATTCATTTAAATAAGCACGAAAAGTCAAAAGTCCTTAAAAAAAAGTGTCCTTCATACGCAGCAGATATCGGAATAAAACCAATTCCATTTGCCGGACATGAACACCTAGACTTTTTTTATTGCCTGCATTTTTATGTTTTTGCACACAGTAAAGGAGAGCGAGATATTTGTGTTGAGTTGAGTTGAGTTGGCAGCACTGGCAAACAAACGGCAAACATTTTAGCCTGAAGTGTTTAAATATAAAACGGAAATGAGCTTTGCGAACAACTTAGCAGCCGGGACATTGACTTTTAACGAATGTGCCCAAGGCAGTGGCGTAGTTTGGGTGCTTGTGAGGGGGTTAATGACTTTGAAAATAGAGGCATATAAGTAAGAGGGTTTATTTTTTATTCTAGGCAGTTTCTTGCAAAAATTAGATGTTGTTAGATTATGTTGGTACTCATGACCCTCACTTATGTTGACAATCTTTTTGACAGCTATTGTGCGTGGACGTGTTTAAGCTTGTCTTCGATTTTTATCTTGGCTCATGCGGCAGCTTCCACTGGGATGGTTGAGCTTTGGTTTCTACGTCATAACCATACACCCATGATTCGTCACCAGTTATGACTCTCTGCAGCAATTTTGGTCGTCACGGACAGAATCCAACAGCTCCTGAGCAATGCAAATGCGATGCTAATTTTTAGGAATATTTATTTGGCAGTAGTTAATATAAGAAGTGAAGTTAAGATTTTCTAAGGGAATTATGATAAGCTTCGGAAAATTTTCTTTTGGGCTGCTCAATTACTTTTTTTTGCCGGCTAGTACGCAGCAGTATAAAACCGCCTGAAAGAAAAAAGTGTTACTTATTTTGTGCGCAAAAAAATTGTATGGGTAGAGTTTGTGACCAAACAGTGCTGCCCATGTATGGGCCATTAACATGTAGATGGCGCTACTGACCATAGATGGCGCCAAAAATTAAATATAAAAATCAGCTGTTTGTTTAAATTGGTTATAAGAGTATAAAATAATAAAAAGTGCAAAAATGAATCGCCATATGAAAATATTACTTACTATTTATTATTATTATTATTGCCATTTTTGTCTAGTTATTTGCGAAACTTCAGAAAAAATGGAGTATGAGGCTAAACTCACTTTTAATACACAAAGCTGAGCGTGAAAAATTTTGTTGAGACCTATGAATTCAAAGTGAATTAGCATTGCTGTTCAAATTTTTACATTTTGCGGAAAATTGTCGTTTCAAAGTCATGGTACAGAATCTGACAGCATTTTTGCAAAATTTTCACATGTCCTCGGATGTTTTCAAGACATTGCTTGCGTTATTGGAGCCCTACATGATCCCTAAACGAAAATTTTCTGCTCTTTAGTAAAATTTGTGCATCTAGTTTGCATACGCGACATTGTCTCTGCAATCAAAATAAGTTGCTGTAAAAAAAAAGCTGAGTTTTTTGCCGGCGCCATCTACATGCCAATTTCACAAAAAATGGGCAGCACTGGAACTGCGTACCAATGAGTAAAATTCTTGGCGCTAAGAATTTTGATAGTATTTTTTTTATATGAAGTTTTGTTTTCTTTCAGGCGGTTCTACACTGCTGCGTACTAGGCTTAAAATAGTGTTGTGTTTTGTAGCGAATTGTCTTGCCATAAACTTAAAATTAAAATAAAAAAAAGGAAATGCGCAGAAGAGTTCTGCTGTGGGACTAGCTTACTTGGCAAACTTTTCAAATATTCTTAAAGAAATTGAATTTAGTTTGTAGATTTCGAAAAATTGCATATAATACGCAGATGAAGCCTGCTGTGCTACTATATTGATCAAGCTTGAAAAATAAGTAGCTGAATTGATAACAGTGTTGCATTTTTGAACAAATTTTTCAAAAAAATCATTTTGATTCGTTGTAGCAGAAATATACCTAAAATTTTCAGCATCATAAAGAAGCACGGGTAAATTTTTCTTTTGTAGCTATACGAATTAGATAACTCTTTTTACAGTGTAGATACGATTATGTGTATATTTTGCGAAAGAATTTTGTCTAAAACTCTTGAGTTTTGATAAAGTGTGTTATGGAATTGAAATGTTTCTGATATTTATTTTTTTTTTAACTAGTGAAACTTTTTGACAGATTTATGATGTAGAAACACAGCCATTGATTATCTTCTTTATTTCGAACTTGATCATTCGTACTACCTTTTTTTTTATTTCCTCAAAATATTGATTTTTTTAATAAGTGAAATTTGTTGCCATATTCCTGTTGTAGAGAACCAGTCAACAATAATCTGCTATATTTCAATCTCGATTTACCTACAAACTTAAATTATGGAGCTTCTGAGGGAAACCCTCTCAACTGCGCCACTGGCCAAAGGCATTGGGGCCTGGGAGCGGCTATTACTATCCCAAACGTGCCAAATGAACTGTGCGCACAATTTCCACATTGAGTGTCCAATGAAGTGGTCTACAAAAGCCAAGCACTTCTGGTTTCCTTTTAAAAGTGCCAGAGTCTGTCAGTCTACGAAATAAAAATGCTAATTAATGACGATACTTTTGGCGCGCAGTGTAGGCCCAGAAAGGCGCAAGCTACACTTAAATTAATTGCATTTCTAGGAAAAAAAAGCATTTCATTTCATTTCATGTCATTTCACTTCATTCCATTTCGTTTCAGCTTAAGCAAAACTTTAATACGAATATAATGAATGCATTCGTTTCGCTTAAAAGTCAGCTGCTGGTGAATGTCATTAAACACTCGTTTTGTGTCATGCTGCAACCATTTTGGTTAGAAATAATTGCATTTACTGCCACGCCCCAAGAAATAACAAATCATTTGTGCATTATTATGCAAAAATGCAGCATTTTATTTGTTTTAGCCAAATTATTGCTTTGTTCCGAAAACAATTTTATCATTTTGATTGACACTTTTAATTGGCCTTAAGGCAATTCAGCATTTTAGCCAAGTTGTTTGTACATACATATATCATTTTAATGCCAATGTCAGCCAAAAACTATTTTGATTACCATAAAACAGCTGCCTGAACAATCTGTCAATGTTTCATTGAGTCAACAATGCAAAATCACTTAACAATGAACTCTGGCCCGATCCGTAGCTTTGCTTTTGGCCAATTTGTTTGTTTCTAGCCATAAATCGCAGTGACAAAAAAAAAAACAATTTAAACAATGACCCAGCTTAAAATTAAATTTGTTAACTTAATGAGTTTTTGTTGCGTGTGCAGGCAATTAATCTAATTATGCTTCAATACACTCAGCTTTTTTTTCTTCTTGTGTACTGACACTGACAATCTCACAGATTTGTGCGCTGAGGCAGTAAAATTCCTCGAATTGTCATTTCCAATGAAGAAAGGATAGCAAGGTGATAGCAAGTAACAAGAAATAAAGCTATGTACCTGGATTCCAAAGAATTCTACATTAATTATCTTAATGCACTCAAATTCTACAACGAAAAAATATAAATTTCTAACGTTCACAGTGTTACACGGCTGGCTGGTTTAAAACAAAAATAAATATTAGGTGCGCAACTAAGTTCTCAGCAGAAAGTTTTGGTTGATTTTGACATACCCAAAACTTCATAAACGAAGCTTAGGCATATGGTAAGCAAACTGCTATGGCACATAAGTGAATTTCTTTTTGCATTATTTACTTGTGGTTGTGTGAAAATGTCTAGTTTTGTGCCAAAAAATCATCATTTGCGGGAAGTGTTGATTTTCTTGTTCTGTTCGAAAAAAACGGCAGCTGAAGCGCATCGAGAGCTCCAAAAAGTGTACGGAGATGCTGTTCCAAGCGAAACAACGTGCCGTGATTGGTTCCGTCGCTTCAAAGACGGTGAAGGAAGACCCAAAACCTTCGAAGACGCTGAATTGAAGGCATTGCTCGATGAGGATTCGTGCCAAACGCAAGAAGAGCTTGCTTCAGCATTAGGAGTTACCCGCCAAGCCATTTCCAAGCGATTGCATGCGTTGGGAATGATTCAAAAGCAAGGAACTTGGGTTCCTTATGATTTGAAACCAAGGGACGTTGAGCGTCGTTTTTTCGCCTGTGAACAACTGCTCCAGCGACAAAGAAGGAAGAGTTTTCTTCATCGCATCGTGACGGGTGATGAAAAATGGATGCATTACAGCAACCCAAAGAGGAAAAAATCTTAAGGACAACCCGGTCATGCTTCCACGTCACTGGCTCGGCCGAATATTCACGCTGCGAAGGTTATGCTGTGCATTTGGTGGGACCAGGTCGGTGTTGTTTATTATGAGCTGCTGAAACAAGGCGAAACTATCACTGGGGAACGGTATCGAACTCAATTGATGCGATTGAGCCGAGCACTGCGAGAAAAACGGCCACAATACGAGCAGAGGCACGAAAAAGTGATTTTACTGCATGACAACGCTCGGCCTCACATTGCCAATCCTGTAAAAACCTACTTTGGAACAATCAAATGGGAAGTCCTACCCCACCCGCTATATTCCCCAGATATTGCGCTGTCCGATTATTACTGGTTCCGCTCGATGGCACATGGTCTGGCTGAGCAGCAGTTCCATTCATATGAAGATATCGGAAAATGGCTTGATTCGTGCATAGCCTCAAAAGACGAACACTTCTACCGTCAAGGTATTCGAACTCTGCCAGAAAGATGGGAAAAAGTTGTAGCTAGCGATGGGCAATACTTTGAATGAGTCATTGATAACCATTTTTTTATAGTAAAGTTACATTTTCATCAAAAAACAGCGAGAACTTAGTTGCGCACCTAATAACATATATCAACTATTCATAAATAGGAATAAGTATAATTAAATATTAATAAATTTAAAAAACTTAAAGTTTTGGTATGATTGACAATGACAATTTATTTTGAAATGCTCCACATTATTTTCATTGCACGAAAAAATCTACTGCTAACAAATTTCTCGTATTATCTGAAAAATTTGCTTATTTCTTTTGAGTTTTTAAAAGTTATTTTTAGAAATTAATTTATTTATTATTTATCTATCTTAAAGGAGTAACAGCTGTGTGTGGAGCATGGTTTTCTCAAGCTCAATTTTCGATTTTCTTTCAAAAAAACTTTATTTTATATTCAAAATACAAATAAGTGACGATATTATACCAATTTTGAACTACAAAAATTTATTTTTCCAAAGTTATAAAAAACAAAATGGCGAGTGTAGAGAGCTACGAGTACATGACGAATTTTCGGAGAGGCCTCCTCAGCTGCAGCTTTTTGATCTGTAACATAAAAAAATTGTGTTCACTTGAACTATGGTCAAAAGCATAGGGGTTTTCAAAAATATAAGATACAAAAAAAATGGCATAAGTTAAAAAAAACTTTTTGTAATGTCATGCCTGAAATCACAGGTGAAATTTGATAAGAATTGGGCATGAATTCAGTGCTGATTCGTTTTTAAAAGTCAGGTCTAAAATTATAGATGAGTAATTAATGTCACAAATATTCTTCATACATTTTTAACAAAATTTTATTATCAATTATAATGTACAGTGGCTTGGGTGCAGCCCTAAAATTGAGATTTTTGTGGAACTTCATTGCATTACGCAGCTTTGATTCTGCTGGGCCAGAGTCCACTGTAAGTGGTATTGATTGTAAAATCAAAAACTTTTTATTATATATTACAACACCAGTATTTTTTGACCTACCAAGTCAAGAGGTATAAAATTGCTTAAATCCTTTCAAGGCAACCTTCTTTTGGACGTCGTTACCCATGACAAAGGCATCAATTAATTTTTTTGCCTAGTTTACAAATTCGTCAAAATTTTTCAAAATTTTATTTTTCCAGAACGCTCAAACTTACGCAGTTGTCTTTTGCTCCACATTGGCAATACCTTTAAAATTATTTAATAAAGAAAAATAATACTTTAAATAATAATATTTAATAAATACTTACCTAGAAATCAAAATTTTCACAGCAAATTTTCTTTGTGTAATAAAGAAAACGTCAGAAATAGCTACGCATACAAACGCAAACACCAATACTAGTGTAAAGTCAAGTAACAAAATAAAATTGACTTTTCTTATTTCTCTTTGCTTATTCTTTTTTGCTTTAATTGTCTGTCAAAAGAAAGAGATAAAAAGTGTAATTTTCCTAAGATTTAATTTTTATTTTTTAATTTTAAATAAATTTATTTAAAATTAAGTAATTCTCAAGATTTTAACTTATCCAATTTTCCTTGGCTATTAAATAAATTGATATGTTATTATTATAATAAAAAATTACCATGAGAAAGTATTTGCGTAAATAATTAAAATTAATAAAGGGTGATTTTTTAAGAGCTTTCGGTTTTTTTTTTTTTTTTGGTATTTTCAACATGTTTTAGTCATTTCCGTTGTAAAATGGTACGCTTAAACCTATATACAGATAAAGTAAAAATTATAGAAGTAACAAGCAACCAAAGTCGAAAAAAATATCTTTAAAATTGGGTATGTAGAAACTGTAGATGTTATGGAACCATGAAAGAAAAATCACGATTACAGCTGCATATAAATTCGTGAAGACGTAACTGAACCAAAATCTAAGACTCGAAATGTTTGTAAAAGAATTCTCTTTGAGCTTAAAGCTTAACCTAATTTTTAAAAAATTTTTGTCGTTAGTAAAAAGCAAGCCGAAAATTTGAAATTTTGAAAAAGGGTCAAAAAAATACACTTTTTTTACTTTGGTTGCTTGTTACTTCTTCTTCTTCTTTTGCTCACGAGATAATGACGAACAACTGAGAAAAGTGCCCCAAAACATGTTTTTCGAAAATATCTCAAAAAAATATCTCAAAAAAATATCTTGAAAAATATCTTTAAGAAAAAAAAAACGTTGCCATTTTCATGTTTCTCGACCCAAAATTACCCAAAAAAAAACACTTTTTTACGAAGGTTCATTTTTCGTGTAAGCTAGTGTTATTCATGTATGCATACATTAGTCTTGGGTCGTTTCGTTCTGAAAAAGACCAAATGAACGGGTCTTTGAAATGAACTAAAGAACTATGTCTTTGGTTTTCGTTCTTTTAGTTCTTTTCGTTCTTTTTATTCATGGAGCTCGTTCTCGTTCATAGGTCTTTTCGTTCACTATTCTCGTTCACCGGTCTTTACGTTCATCGTTCTCGTTCAAAGGTCTTTTCGTTCACCATTCTAGTTCACCAGTTTTCGTTCACCGAAATTCAAATAATATGGCAGCGTTGTAAGATACAGTAAACATAATTTTAAATTATATATAATATATATGCGGTAGCGCAATGTCGTGCAAAAGAAAGAGATCAGAATTGTGGAATCATTTTATTTCTAGCAGTGACGGGAAAACGGGAAAATGCATTTATTGCAAGGTCGCCCTCAGCATCTCGGGCGGTTCCCAAGGCAATCTGGCGCGACATTTAAAACTAAAACACCCGACTGTGAACTGGGGACGCCAAGCACCGACGCCGTTGGACGAGCAGCCATCAACGTCATCTGCTGCAGCACTGGTATCAGTTGCTGGACAGCAAATAATTACTAATTTTATTCATCGCCCACCTCCAACTCGAAAAGTTGAGCAAATCGATCGCCAAGTGCTGAAAATGGTGGCCAAGGGAAACCATGCACTTAGTATTGTGGAAGAGCCCGGGTTTAAGGAACTTATTGACATGACTAGTCATTGCCCAGGCTACAAGCTACCTACGCGAAAAGTGCTCTCAACTGTATTGCTGCCAAATGTATATAACGAGCTTAAGGCCAAATTGTTTGAGACTATAAGCAAGGCAAGTGCAGTTTGTTTGAGCACAGACGGGTGGACATCTAGATGCAATGAAAGCTATATAGCAGTGACGGCACATTTTGTCGACCCTCAGGAAGTCACTTTGAAGTCACACCTTATAGCTTGTGCAGAAGTTGCTGAACGCCACACCATCGAAAATCTTTGCGAGTTTTTGAAAGGCGTAGCAAATGAATGGAATATTGCCAACAAAATAACTGCTGTCGTAACTGATAATGCTGCAAACATTCTCGGCGCAGTCAGGCAAGGGCAGTGGCGGTCCATTTCGTGTTTCGCACATTCACTAAATTTAGTAGTGCAAAAGGGACTTGGCCATATACATTGTATAAGATCAAAGAGCAAAGCCATAGTTGAATTTTTTCATCGTAGTGCCAACGGCCTAAAAAAACTAAAAGAAACGCAAAAGCAGCTTGGTCTCCCTGACGTCAAGTTGAAGATGGACGTCCAGACTCGATGGAATTCCACGTACGATATGTTTGATCGGCTGCTTACGCTCAAAGACGCATTAGCCGTCGTTTTACCGCATCTCAGACAAGATCTTTCTTTGTCTCACTCGGATTGGGCAACTGTAAAAGAGCTTTTACCAATATTAAAGCCATTCTATGAAGTTACAAATGAGTTATCTGCAGAGCAAAATGTAACGCTATCAAAGGTAACTACACCTATGAGCTTAATCAAAATGTGTTCTTAAATATGTATGTACACATATACATACTTTAATTTTCAGGTCACCATATTTACTAAAATGCTGCAGGCATTCTTGTGTGAAAAGAAAGCGACTACTGAAGACGTGGCAAAGGTTCTTGCTAGCATGCAAAGCGAGATGGTGTCACGCTTTTCTGAATTGGAGCACAATGTGTTGTATGCGGAAAGCACTATTCTCGACCCACGCTTCAAGAGTCGTGGGTTCAAAAACGACAGTCTGTTTAAAAATGCGGTTGAAAATTTAAAAAAAAAACTCAGTTCTGCTCAAGCTTCAGTGGTGGAAGTCTCTAAGGATCTTGATGTCTTGGTGGCTACCAATGCTGACCCTGAACAACGTGCAAGCATTTGGGATGCATACGATGCAGAGTTCCGCTCTGTAACACAACCGACGAGCAATATTGCAGGAGCCATTCGGGAAATCGACAAGTATTTAAATGAGGAATATTTACATAGAAAAGGCGACCCGTTACAATGGTGGAAAGAGCGCAAGTTGGTATATCCAAAGTTGTATGCGTTTGCCTTAAAACGGCTATGCATTGTTGCAACTTCAGTGCCTTGCGAAAGAATTTTTTCTGTAGCGGGACAAATTATTAGCGACAGAAGGTGCCTTTTATTACCTGAAAAGGTAACGCAATTAGCATTCCTTAATAATAATATGTAAGTTTTAGTTTATTAATTAATCTTAAGATGATATCAATGGAGTTCCTTGTCATTGAATGACTGAATAAATTTTAATTTAAAAAGCTCGTTTGTTTACGTTTGAACAAAAGAACGATGAACGAAAAGCCCTATGAACGAAAAGACCTATGAACGAAAAGACCTATGAACGAAAAGACCTGTGAACGAAAAGACCTATGAACGAAAAGACCTATGAACGAAAAGACCTGTGAACGAAAAGACCTATGAACGAAAAGACCTATGAACGAAAAGACCTGTGAACGAAAAGACCTGTGAACGAAAAGAACTAAAAGAATGATTCGTTCGTTCACCAAAAAAGGAACTAAAGAACTAAATCAGCGAAAAGAACTAAAATGAACAACTCTAGCATACATACTATTGGGTCGTTCACTAAGTAATTTCGTTTTTTTAGTGCAATGTAAACACGATTTTTTTTATTGTGTAAAACATTTTATGAAATTATATTATATATTTTCCATTTTGATGCAATACCTTTTGCCATCTTTCGGGCAAGAGATTGATTCCACGCTCATAAAATTTTTGATCCTTGCAGGCAAAAAACTGGTCCAAGTGGTTTTCGACGTCCTGATTTGAGGTGAAGGTTCTCCCATCCAAAAACTTTTGCAGAGACCGGAACAAGTGATAGTCCGAAGGTGCCAAGTCTGAAGAATATGGTGGTTGCGGTAGCACATCCCATTCAAGCTGCAAAAGCTTTTGGCGAGTTATCAAACTTGTATGAGGTCTCGCATTATCCTGGTGGAACACTACACCTTTTCTATTGATTTTGGCCTCTTCTGTTTGAGTGCGTCTCTCAATTTTTCCAGCTGATCACAATACACTTCAGAATTAATCGTGGTATTGTCTGGCAAAAGTTTAAAATAAACGATCCCTTTAAAATCTTACCAAACAGACAACATAACCTTTTTTTGGTGAATATCGGCCTTCGAAGTGGTTTGAGCTGTTTCATCCTTTTTAGACCATGATCTCTTGCGCTTTACATTCTTGTAAACAACCCACTTTTCGTCGCCAGTAACAATGAGCTTAAAAAATGGATCAGTTCTTTGACGTTTAATAAGCAAATCACAGTCGTTAATGCGACGAAGCAAATTTCGTTCTGTAAGAACATGAGGAACCCATATGTCAAGCTTCGAAATTAATCCTAGAGTTTATGCTTGTGAACGGTTGCGTTAGACAAATTTAATCTTTCAGCAATCTCTCGATTTGTTATTCGACGATTTGCATCGACCAACGACTTTATTTTATCCACATCGGCTTCAAGAGGCCTTCCAGGACGTGGTGCATCCTCAAGATCGAAATCGCCGGAACGAAATTTTGCAAACCAATTTTGGCATTGGCGTTCGGTCAACACATCTTCTCCGTACACATCACATAATTTTCGCCTTGCATGACTGCATTTTTACCCTTTTGATAGTAAAACAGTAAAATATGCCGAAAATGTTGTTTTCGATCTTCTATCGTCGATAGGGCACCAAACAAAAACTATTCCAAAAAATGTAACAACATTTTTTACAAAAAAGCCTTACTTACTATATCAGCTATTCAAATATATAACGGTAAATCGGTTAAGTGTGAAGTTGGCTGCGAAAAAATTCAATACGATCAGCTGTTGTCATCAAACGAAATTACTTAGTGAACGACCCAATATATTAGTATATATACGACATTCTACAAATAACACTAAAAAGAACATAAAAAAAGTATTGCGAAATATTTCCCTTAAACAGCTTGACTTTACCCACGAAGCAACATCATCCGCCATTTTGTTATATAATATTAACTTTAGCTACTAAAATATCAATCAAATCGTAAAACGAATAATTAAGTTAGTGTATTCAGAGGCTTACACACTTAACTTTTCCCATATATACACACTTCTTTTATATGCTATTAACAAAATTAAATACATAATATATTCAGTAGATACAGGTTTACCTGAATTCTAGTGAAATTCAGATGCAAAAACTCATTCATGCATTCAATTTATCGAACGAGAGGAAAATCCATTAGCAGTTTTATGTACCATTACGGGACACGCCTTGTCTGCGTTATATACAAAACAAATAAGTATATAAATATATACTATTTACATGCATACAAAAATCATAAAAGAGTGTCATTGGATTTTGCAACAAATAGTAGCTAAAAACAAGAAAAATAAGCAAAATGTTACTTGCGACCAGCGTCAAATGGCAGCCAAGACACATTTTAAATAAATTTATTTATTAAACTTTTACTCGGCAACTTTAACACTTTTAGGCTGCTAAAATAATTTCACTCAATTACCATCCATTATAATGATCATCGTCTTGAAATTGAAAAACTTTTGCCAAACCAAACGAAAAACTAAACTAATTGTACTTAATTACATATAACCCGATTATAGACGGCTTTTGTGGCCTTAGAAGTAAAAACTTTTGCCGTCTCGTTGACTGGAAAAATCCATTTCCATTTTCATTTCAAAGTTGTATGAGCATAAGATTTGACACATAAAAAAACAAAATAAAATGTTGGGCAAAATTTTGCGAAACTAAAAACAAAGTAAAAACAAAACAAAACAAAAACAAAGCATAGAGAGCAAAAAACACATGTTAGTTAAAAGTATTTCTGTGTATGTATGTGAGTAGCTGTGTGTGTGCGTAACTGTGTGTTTGTAAGTGTGTCTGTGTGTAGTAAAATGTTTGTAAACAAGAAAATAAATACAAAAATTTGCCCAAAGCATTTTCACAGCCAATTTTTTATGCAAAGCTAAAGATGATGCTACAGTAAACACTCGCAAACTTGGCTTTAATAAAGCATAACATTTTTTGGAAGGTATTTTTTTTTTTTAAATTTGATTAAATTTTCAATTTATTTTAAGATATTAAAAAAAATAAAATTTTTTTTTATGTTTAAGTTCATAATAGAATTGTTTGAGTTTTAGTGAATTTAACCAAAATATAAAAACTAATCATTGGATATTAAAAATATTTTGTATTTCAATAAAGACGTCACTATGTCTACTTTTGTCTAGAAGATTTACTATTATTTATTTATTTATTTGCATTCGACTAAGTATATAATACTAAACCTAATATTAAGGGAAGAGTGCGAGCAACAAGGCCATCGACTCGAACATTGGTGCGTGGTTTTAAAAGGTCTATTGTTAATAGGTTCTTATATTAACTTATAATTAGTTACAATGTGGGTTAAATGTCTATTTTTATTTCTTTAAAAACTGAAACATTGTGGTGATATATGTATACAGAGGTGGGGTACTTAAGGAGTTTAGAGGGAGCGTGTCTATTGAAAAAAGAGGCTCTAATACTCCCTAGGCCGTTGCAGGAATCTAGAATGTGGTCGATTGATGCTTGGTGGCCACAAAATGGGCAGTTAGGCTGTGTCGTGAGTAGATGCTGGTGGGTAAATTTGGTGTGTCCTATACGCAGCTTTATGAATAGGCTGTCGTATCTTCGGCGTGAGTTGGGATCCAGCTGTAATTTCTCGCAGGACTTGCTGATAGGGGTATATCGGTGGTTGAACTCGTTCCAGGCTGATATTTTTGTATTGTGGAGGTATCCATTTATATGTTTTTTTATGTCCGGTGGTAAAAAAGTGACAGGGCGAGGTGCCAGATTTACTATTAACTTATTTTTATAATAAGAAAACTGTTCCGTCTGTTTAGTTTTGCCAATCTTCTTAACTTTTCCAGCCAAAAACACTTTTGAAGTTCTCAAAACGTTCAAAGTTGCTTATGGTTAGACAAAGCAGCGTCTACTTTGCTTCTTAGAATCATGGTCTAATTTATATGCTTGCTATCAATTCCCAGATTTGCAAGGCTTAAGTTATGTTTTCTATCTACGAGACTGAAGTTTTAAGCCTATGCACAGATATTATGTCTTATCCGAAAGACTCAATAAAATCTTATATAAACTTAACATACAGATATTTTGAAATCGTTAAGGTGATTGCCAGAAATTCCTTTCCAATAAATTGTTTTTATTAATAAAATGTTTTTACATCATCTATAAGATATTACAAAAAGCTAAATTTAGAGAAGACAGTTTTTTCTTAAGTTAACTATTGTTGAAACTGAAATATCTACGTCACAATGATCAGTTGGCTTACAAATTATTTTTTAGAGTGTTGGGTTTTCAATCAAAAATCTTCTGCGTCGACAATTTATTTGTTGTTATCTATGCGGTGTTGGGTCTCCATATTGAAATAGTAATTTGACAAGTAGCATATATTTTTTTATTATCTTAAGCTTATTACAATCTACTGATACAGATGATCAATTATTTGCGATTTCATATTTGTTTGAAAAAACTTATTTTAAATAACGAATAAAATGCATTAGTTCTATAAAAAAATGAACATTAACTAAAGATCCCTAAACTTAAAACTCAAAACTAAACAATAAACTATCAAACATATTTAAAAGAAAGCCATTCTTAAAAACTTAACTTAAGTGCATTTCTACAGAAATTGTAGGATAAAAATATTATTTCAAATATTTTTGAAAGAAACATATTTTTGATCTTAATAGCATTCTTTACTTTCAAGAATCAAAGTGAGCTTGTTCTTAAAATTAACCATATAAATCGTATTACAAGATTGTTGAAAATCCGAAACTAAGATTTTGAACACAATTTTAGACTTCCAGTATTTCTCATATTTTAAAATAAACTTATTTTAAGATAATCTTTTTTATTTTAAGTCTAATTTTTTTTTAATGTAGGAAAATCATATACTTTTCGTTTTGTTTTGTGAAATATTCGAAGAACTGCGGAAAAACAATAATTTATATATAAACTAAAAACATAAAGCTTTTTAATTCAATTTTGTGCCCATTTGTTCACCAATACTTTTCGTTTTCGTTTTGTGAAATTCGAAGAACAGCGGATAATCAATTATTTATATAGTAAACATAAGAAGCTCTTTGTACTTATTTCTTTGTACCTAGCATGTATGTTAGCTGTTATGTGATATTAAGGTTAAAAATTTTAAATTCAGACAGTTTTTATCTGCATCAGTCTCAAGCTTCTTTGTGTTCGAGGTTTCACTGTAACTACCATGTATGTAAGCTGTTATTTGATATTACGATTCAAAAATTTTAAATTTAGACAGTTTTTTATCTGCATCAGTCTCAAGCTTCTTTGTGTTCGAGGTTTCACTGTACCTAGCATGTATGTAAGCTGTTATGTGTCACATAGTTTGCTGCTAGCTAAATTTGTACATGAATTTTGTTTAGCGAAGCGCACATACAATAAATCCTTTTGTTAGATCCTGGCTGCCACTGCCTATGTGTGTGTGTGTGTATCTATGTGTGCAGCTTTGTACATTTGTGTGCATTTAGGGCAGCAATAAGCATGAAAGACATTATAGAATGGCTTTACACTCAAACACATACAGCTGCAGTTGAGTTAGTTTTTAGGCACACACACACACACACACACACACAGTATCCCAACACAAATGCAACTCGTGTGTGCGTAATATCTATATGCATATAAGTACAGCACACAATGTACATACAATTTCTTTTGCATGCAAAGTAGTATGTACTACTAAGTATATATGTACATCTATATGTATATGTACAAGTGTGTAACAAGAGTATTTACGCAGTACAACCAAATGAATGAATGAATGAATGTAAACAGGCAGCAATGTGTAAGGACACTTAAGTGGCCCTGAATGTGTTTGCAGCCGAGTGATTTTGCCTTGTTAGCATCGCACTTGGTCACCTACACCCGCAAAATTTCAGCTTCCGAAGACATTGTGGGAAATTCCGACACACGGAATTCGAGACGGAGGGAGAATTGGACGCGCGGACTTACGGCTGTTGTTATTACAGCCAAGTCGAGGCATTCTGGCCAGACATTTGGGCAAGCCATTTAGCTTGCTTTATGGCTGGCTCTACACTGTTTTCAATACATTATATACAAGACGTTGGCATTATTTATGGCATTTTTATTTTTATGCTAATTTAAAGGTCTATAAGACTTAATGTTGCAGCAGTATTTCGCTTAATGCTTATTCCTGGAAGATGGATTATGAGCCAAAACATAAAGCGACAAAGCCAGTTAGGAATTCTGAAGCGCCACTCAAGACTCTGGCAGTGGTTATTGTTCTAAGAGCTACTTGTCAAAATGGTTTTATTTTTTGGAGTGTTTTTCTTTTGTCTATTCGCGAATTTGAAAGTCTTATAAATATGCTGCTGTAATACGTGAAAAGACTTTTTATTGGGAAAAATAGCTTTTAATAAGCAAAAATAAATGAATCCTTAATACTAATATTTTAGCGGATAAACGAATTAACGAAGCATTGATAGTATAAGAGTTTACATAAAATATAATTTAAAATAAAATAAATGAAACTAAATAATAATTTTTTACGAATTAAATTAGTCAGCCGTGCTCAGAAAAACAAGACAACCAAACCGAACAATTTTATTCGAAATCGGTTCTGCGTGCTCCGAAAAAGTAATATTTCCCTTTTGAAGAATAAAACCTGTGCACTTCGCTCAAGAACAACTGAGAATATTGCTGCTGTAGCCCAAAGTGTTGAAGAAAACTCAGGTTTGTCCATTCCTCGTCGTTCTTTGGAATTGGGCATTCCACAAACGTCATGACACCGTATTTTGCATAAAGACTTGGGTCTTAAGGCTTATAAAGTTCTGTTAACACAAGAACTCAAGCCAGCCGATCATCAACAACGTCGTGTCTTTGCTGATTGGGTCCTTGAAATGCATGAAAGTGATCCGGAATTCCATCGAAAATCATCTCGAATGATGAGGCCCATTTCCACCTCGGTGGCTAGGTCAACAAGCAAAACTGTCGCATCTGGGGCTCGAAAAACCAAAGAGTTATTTTTGAGACCCATTCGTTGCTGATGTTTTTGCATTTGAAAAATGGTGTGGTTTTTGGTACTTCTGTATGGATATTCGTTAGCTATGGACTTTCCTTTTACACCGGCGGTTGTCTCCAGACCCGGTAACCAATCGCATACACTGATCTTTGGAAGATCTTTAAGATGTTAAAAATGTGCCTCAGGCTCAATGTGATGGTCTCTTACGCCAGGTAGAGAATACCGTGGTGCTAAATTCTATTAAGTAATAATAATAGCAATTATGTAGGAAGAGCTCTTAGGATCTACTGTGCTTCCTACTAGCTTTTGAGCTCCTCAGCTAGCCGAATTTCAGAGATTAGCTTAATTATCTGGGATGGTTCTAGTTTGGTGACATCGTGCATCAAAATTCTATGACTGCCAAGAAGGTTCTGGCAGGAGCGTCACACGCCCTAAATATGTGTTGGGAGGATTTCTTCTTTATCAAGAATCTCAGGAACCAACAGATGTTAGAGTCTGCAGTGCCCCGTAGGTAACAGTTCATATCCCAATGGAATTTTTGACCGTTTGGGAGAGTTTCTTAAATCTATTCAGGTCTTAGGAACCGAGGATCTAAGCAGTGTGGCATTCATAAGGTGCCATTTTAATTATACAGAGCGGCCTTATGACCATAAAAAATAGTCAGGTCTATCGTTCTTAACTTGTATAAAGCTCTAATGAATTTTTTTGTGCCGTTTTCTAAATGACAACTAAAAATAAGTTCGCTGTCAAATAAAACCCTCAACTACAAGTTCTATATAAAAATGTTCCCAGAACGTAATGCTTCGCTATCGGATAGGTGTCACCAAAGATACAAATCACTAAAAGTGCCATGAGAAAAAGTTTGGCCTCTTGTCAAGAATTTAGTACTCTCACCGAGCATCAGCTCATCAAAAAACTTTTTCAAAATTGTTGCACACTGTAATTAAACTTTTTCAAGTTGCTTTGTTTCTTATATATGTACCAGTAAGACTTAGCATTTCTAAGTGTACTCAAATTGACTTTATGTCTTTTGAATTTTAAGCAATTATTTCCATAATTTGTGCAAATTATTTAACTTAGTCTTAAAATAATTTCCATATGCAATGGATATTGTTTAGTTTTCCATTTGTTGAATACATTTTCCAATTACATTAGCCCTTTTGTCCTCACTTAATTTAATTAGAATGCTCGACAATCTTGTTCAAAACAGGATATTTTCATATTCAAGACATATGTATGTATACATATACATATAACCTTACACATAAAAGCCGTTCTTAATGGCAAATTATTTATTAATGTTTTACATATACAACTTCATTTAATATATGCCTTATATATAACTTAAATCTCCTTTGGTTGTTGTAGTGCTTTTTGTAAATGAACCTTATTAGTACATAGTATATGCCAAAAGTCTGCAAAAGTGGAGCACAGTCCTTCCCATCCTTAGCACTAAGTAGTGCCTTCTACGCTACCTCTATGGAACACCCTGCCTTTGTGTGTTTTCAATTTAAATGCATAAAATTGATGGGGTCTATAGTTTGTGGCATAAATTATGTTCTAGCTACAAATATTGGTGGCATATAGTGTGGCATACTTTTGGGGAGTGTTTAGAATACAAAATGAGACATATGCTGAATAGTTGAATGTTTAGTTTTGATTGCGTGTTGTATTCATTAGCATACTAAAGTTGGGCTAAAAGATCAAAATGAAAATATGTAAACACATATCATCTTTTATGAAAATTTAAGCATCGATGTTGTTGTAACGAAATTTGTGTATCAAAAATGTAAGGTGAGTAACTACTTTTGTTTTTTGTGTGCATCAATTGCACTAGGTTTCAAAATTGTTCATTCTGAGTTGCCTTCAAATTTTCTTATTTTTTTTTGCAGTTCAGAAGGAGCACTCTAATCGACAGCATATATATCGACTTATTTGAAGGATTGAATTAACTTTAATCGAATCGAATTGAATTGAATTGAATTGAATTGAATTGAATTGAATTCAATTGAATTGAATTCAATTGAATTGAATTGAATTGAATTGAATTCAATTGAATTGAATGGCAACAACGCTGGCAGTTTTCTGTTTGTATATCTTTGTAATGCCCCCTCTTAGAATTCACCTTCATTTTTATTTTCCATTTCAAAGTCTTCAAGGCAAAAGTTAAAAATCAAAAAAAGCTAATTCCAGAAAGTATCTATTAGCTTACAATGTCCCAAACAAACTCTCTAGTGCTACGAGTCCGATTTAGTTTATGTTGTTTTAAGAATTCGTTTGCGATCCATATTGCGCATTGCTTTCGATATACCGGAATTTCTCTAATTATTTCAAGATCTAGAGACCTTAGGAATAGCTTCCTCTTTTTTTGCACTAACTGATCGTTCAAAATGGTAGGTCTTCAAGATATATGTTCGTCATGAACATTTGCTCAAACGTTTTTGAATCGGAAAAATAAATGTCATAAATGTCATTTCGATTTTCATCTCAGCGAGATGAAACCAGATGACAGCACACATCTTGTACCTTTCATCATGTTCAGAAGGGCACTCTCTACCTCTTTATTTTTCTAAACTTAAAAATAACACAGGCCTACAAATACCGGGGTCATGTCAGTTGTTGGAAAGCTAAGGGTCATTTCCGAAGTAATTTGCTGCGTAGAATCCGAATCCGGGATCAGAATGGGCCCATCATGTCAGAATGGGAGGGATATTTGAGGTTATGTACCCGAAAAACTGAGTTTTTTCTTGCATTTGAGGTTATGTACAGGGTGCAAATAATGTTTGAGGCATGTCACTCCAGTTACATCATTTAGTACCACTCTTACCTTTTAATTTAAAAGTTCAAGCGATCATTTACGATTTTTTTTCTCCTAGTTATGGCTTTTCAAAGTTACGAAGTATATCCCTTGACATCATTAGCATTTGCATTAACCCTTTGAGACAATAACACAGGCCAACATGGCTTAGTTGTTATGTAGGTCTAAGGGCCATTTCCGAAGTAATTTGCTGCGTAGAATCCGAATCCGGGGCCAGAATTGGCCTTTCACGTCAGGATCTTTAGATATTTGAGATTATGTACCCGAAAAACTGTCTTTTTTCAAATATTTCACAATTCTAACGTTATGGGCCAATTCTGACCCGGATTAGGATTCATTCTACGCAGCAAATTACTTCAGAAATGACCCTTAGCTTTACAGCAACTGACATGACCTCGGTATTTGTAGACCTGTGTAATGCTAATACCGTCGAAGGGATATACTTCGTAACTTTGAATAGCCATAACCCGAAAAAAAGTCTTAAATGATCGCTTGAACTTTTAAATTAAAGGGTAAGAGTGGGGCTAAATGATGTAACTGGAGTGACAGACCTCAAAAATAATTTGCACCCTGTACATAACCTCAAAAGCAAAAAAAACTCAGTTTTTCGGGTAAATAAACTCAAATATCTCAAAATCCTGACTTGATAGGCCAATTCTTGCTCCGAATTTGGATTCTACGCAGCAAATTACTTTGAAACGACCCTTAGCTTTCCAACAACTAAACCATGTTTGGCCTGTGTAATTGGCCTATAGGACAAGCATCCAACTTATAACTAAGTTACAAAGTATACAGTGCTTCAAAAGTGTTCAAAACATGATAAAGACGAGAATATACGCCAGTGCTTTATAAATACACAAACTACTAGTACTTAATGCGGTATGAAGGACTCGTGGGAGCCTAATAAACCATGAAAAGTAGACTTTTCTACCACTCTATTAGAGGACTGCATTCATTTCTAACTCCACTATGCTTTTTTTTATTTACTGTACTCAAATTTATTATGCAGTGCTGCGAAACCAAAAAAGAGCGAAAACAGGTGTACACTGTACAGTAAATAAAGGGTCATCAATCTTGAGGTTTTTTTCAATAGGGAAAAACTGCTCCGGACCGGTGAATTGGCCACCAAGATCGTGTGATATCACACCGTTAGACTCTTTCCTTTGGGGCTACGTGAAGTCTAAAGTGTTTCTGGATAAGCCAGCTACGATTGAAGCATTAGAGGCTAACATTACCCGTGTTATTCGCGAGGTAACCGATTATGCTGGAACGTGTCATCGAAAACTGAAACCTCCGCATAGACGAGCTACGGCGCAGTTGCGGTCAACATTTTAAAGGGATCATCTTTGAAAAGTGAATGGCACGAATGGTTCTTTCTATTGATTATAAAGATTTTTGAAAAAAAACCTCAAGATTGATGACCCTTTAGTCATGTTTTAACTATATTTTGTCAGCTTTATAACAAAACACTAAATTATAATTTAACTGCTGTCTATTTAGCCAACTCATTCAGTCTCGGTATGAATTAATTTATTTGACATCTTACATTAAGTAGAAAAATAAAACATTCATGACTAAACGCTTAAAAAATAAAAGCTTGCAAATATCAAGCAAGAAACAACATAAATTGTTATTTAATTTAACAGTAAACAACTTGGCGTATGCGCAATATGCGTCAATAAACATATTAAGTCCAGCGAATAGTTTGAATATGCGCTAAAATAAATAAGTTAACCCCGAAAATAACTCGATTTTGCAGTGACTATTAGTCAAATCCTTAAAGTTTTGCTCGAAAGTAACTTTTCAACAGGCGGCCACAAGTCAATGATTAATATGCGAAGGGTTCGTGCCTGTAACTGACTCTCTCATTACACGGTCCGTCACTTTTGCATTTGGCAGCGCATTTTTCAGGAAGCAGTTGTTTTTTTTTTCACTACGTATTCGTTGAAAAATGAAATGTCAAAGTTTGTTGCAAGCATTTGCTGGAAAATGTAGCTGCTCTAGTTAATTTGCATGATGCTCTTGGGCAGGTCAAAGCAAGACTCTGGAGAGTGTACAACTTTTTGTTTCCAGGCTGCACAAAACAAAAAAAAATGGAAAATAAATCCAACTGCAAATCAATATTTGATCAATTTTTTATGTGCTCTGCTGCTAAGCTGTCCATATTCTAGGCACAAACATTATAAATATGTAAAGGAAGTACAAAAAACAAACAAAAAAACCAACAAGGACATCAAAAATACAAATGTCAAAATTAAGCAAAGTTTTGACATTACGTGCACGAATACGAATAATATTTGTAAAGGCAACTTTGCCTGTGCATTTACTATGACATTATCCCCATGTATTATTATAATACTTGTATACATTATGTATTAGGGCAAAGGTAACGCCTGCGTCATATCAATTTATAGTGTCCTGGTCAAAGGTCAAATCATTGTCAAAAGCCGTCAACCAATAATCGTAATTTCATATTTAATGGCATTCGACATTTTTTTTTTTTTTTTCTACGCTTTCATCTAGATAGGCAATTTTCATTTGTTTAGATAATGGACACACCCAGGCGATAATACGCCTTATACATATGTATATAACTAGGAGAGCAGCATACATATGAACTCCACGTGTTTTTTTAATTTATAAAAGCTATGCATGGTATTTTTTGTTGTTTATGGCGATTTGTCATGAAACTACAAAAACAAAACGAAAAATTTCCAAGTGTTTAAGTGGCGCGAAATTCCATTTCTCCAACGCCTTTCGTGATAATATGCAAATGCGGGAAACTATTATATATACATTTAAATGTTGTCGGAACAAATATGTTAAAAGACTCTAAAGCACAAGATAGGGAGGGGGTTACGATAGTTACGATAGCTTCAACGGATTCCGAATACAGCCTCTACTAATATTTACAACTTACCAACTTTACATATTTAGTGCTTAAGCTACTTCTTTTTAATGGGCTTATCCTTTATGTCAGCTGTCGTGTAATTACTTTTAGCTACTGCAGGATATGTGAATCCTTGCAGTTGTCACTTTTCTGACAGCTTTTGCTACAACAGCTCAAGTTAAGCAGCAAGTTTTATTTGAAACTTGGCATAAAATAAAACATTACGCATACGCCATGTTTACGCACATTTAAAACACATTTCAGATTTATTTATTGTGCGACAAAACTTTAAACAAAAGTTTCTTTTGCGTCTTAAGTTTAACATGCTGTTTCTTCTGCTCTCTTTCTCCCTTTCTTCTACTTAGAATTTATTTATAAACTTCGGATACAATCAAAACGCAATTGAAGCGCAAGTGGATAACTATCGCAGCAGCAGTAGTGTGTTAACTTTTCCAACTTCCAAGGCCTGTATGGACTTGATGGATGGCTGCCAACTATCAGCTATGACTGGAGCAAACAACTGAAAGTGCTTAAAGTGCTTGAGACGCATTTTGTGCCTAGATGTAAACAAAATATTAAGGATAAAGCTACAACATACTTGTATATTTCATAGAAAACTAAAGGATATCTTTGCTGTTTGAGTTTTATGAATGGAGGCGACTTGCTGCTGCCGCACATGTAGCAACAGTGAGGAGCTGCCAATCCCGACAACAACAACATGGCCATAACAGAGCAACAGCAACAACAACAAGGACATTCAAGCGGTTTTTCATGGTTACAAATACACAACCACAACAAACTGCTGCTATTGGTATGTACAAGTATTAATAAACTCGTAGAAACTCGTAAACATACTTATTAAAGGCACTGTGGGAATTTTCTCAAGTTTTTCCAGCATGCGCGGGTGTGGCTTGGCTGCGGTTTGCGTTAGTTACTCTTTGAACCAAGTTCAACTTTTTTTAGCCACTGGTTCAATGTCACTTTGTCTATTAATAACAAAAGAATTTGTTTATTTGTTTAAAAATAAGTTAGGCATACATTTTTAGATGTAAAGCAATTTTAGCCATTTTCGAGCTACTTTTTTTTCTCAGTGCTTGCCATAATACAATTACACAGCTGGAGCTCAAATATGCTTTAAATAAGTCCATAAATGCGACAACTTCATCAGCTGCCTGAGCCCAGAGCTTTGTAAGGTGTCAAAAGTGTACAGTGCCAAGATATCGATAAACTACGGGATACAAACTTGGCTTAAAGCAGCTGACATATACACAAAAACAATGTCATTCTGCAGAAGTCTGATTCCGTCGCAGACACTTAACTACCATTCGTTTTGTTCGCGTCGGCTAATCTGCTGTGTCTTTGTTGCCAGCGTTGCCATAAAATCAAGTTTAAGTTCAACGTCAAGCTCCTCAAAGACGACAATAAAAGCGTGCGTCTTTATCCTGGTGGGGGGGCGGTGGTGTGGTTGAGCTTGTAGTCTGGGAATGGGCTCAAGGATGTGGCTGTAAGTTAAATTGAAATTGATGCTGGGCATGTCTTTAAGTAATTAACATTGAATTAAAGGCTCAGCCTGTGACACTTGCCACAACGCCAGGCACTACTAAGTGCTGCTACGTCACTTCTCCAGAAAGTTGAGCAGACCGTAAATACTGCTCAAATGAAAGTTGCCTTACTTTTATGTGTTTGTATTTTTCTTCTTATAAACTTAATACATGAAATAGTATTGCGGATTCGTGGTGTGGGTTTGCTACTACTTATATTGTATTTGAGAGAACTGGGTAAACCTTCATCATGCAAGTTTATTTTTGCTGCATCTTTTTTCTCATCATCGAAAACTTTGTGTATTAATAGGGGCTAAGACCAGGCCATCACCACGTGTTGGCTGTATTTAAAGCAATCCGATTTCAATTGCTGAGTTAGTTAGAAGACACAATTTTTGCCAAATTGAGTGAAACTATTGGATACATATACCTAAGTCAGCTTGGAAATCCATCTAAGAATAACTCGTCACATTATGGGCGCAGTAGGAAAATGAATCGTAGAACCCTCTCTTGTCAGACAAAATTTAAACTCTGTAGGAAACTTATCGCTAACACAAACGGATACAGCTGCTCTTGGGGTGCTCGAGAGAAAGGCCTTCTGTCCCATCTACTTAGGCGATAACTATCATACTCAATGGAACGATATATGGCGATATTGACATTGTATAGCAAAGAGGCATTCAGTGACTTTTTGTTGGCTGGGTGAGTTGGTGCGTATGGATGCGGAAACTCCAGCCCGTAAGGTGTTCGATTAGGTAGTTGGTGGTAAGCGGCAAAGAGAAAGACCACGCTAGCGATGGCAGCACCAAGTGACTGAAGCTCTGTTAGCCCTAGGTTGTTACCAACTGACACCAAGCAGAAGCACCTGGAGAGAAGTGTTACACCAGGCCGAGACCCGCTATTGTTGTATAGGCCAGTTAAACGAAAAAGGAGAGGAAGCTAATTAGGTAAGGGTACATAATAAGATAGGGAGGTAGAAAGGTGTAGTAGGGTGGTGATGAGAAATTGGGTGTTTTCTGTCATTTCGCTTTAATTTTTTTCTCCCTTTGTTAGTCCACTTGGGAGCTTAGGGCTTTTACAAGAGACTTCTTACTCTTGTTTCAGTAAACGATTTTATTTGCATACAATCCAGTGATTGGCCCGATGCGACTTATCTTAGTGCTGGGGCTGCCTTCTAAGCTCTACCATCCAAGCTCCCAGGGGAAGAAGCTCATCTTCTGGATTAGTACACTTTTTGCGCCCAGGTATCATATGTGCTTGGAAGCCGCGGCATCTTTTGGCGAAGGTGAAAACCAAGATGCAGCGATGTGTGTCTTTGCTGATCGCAGTGAGCATTTCATTGCGCTTTCCGAGCTTTTTACAGCATCCCTTTTTATTCTTCCTTGGAAAGCTGTGTGCTGTAGTGATGCTTGCTGGATGAGTTGCGAGCTTAGGTGGCTTTGTGTAGGGTAGAAAATATTGGAAAAGCTGAAGTTATTGGGTTTTGGGGGTTTGGCGTTGGATGGTTCGTAAGTTCGAACTAGGGAACTCTGGGACGGAAGTGCAGCGCAGAGGCACCCAACTTACTTAACTATTTTAAAGATTTAAGAAACAGATCAGGGCAGTAATGGATGCATTCTATCTACAAATGTTCTCAATAGCTGCAAAGGTAGTCATGGTTGGGAGTAGGCATCGTTTTACCCAGAAGCTACTTCTATAATAATCGTAGTCATGGTTTTTTCAAAAATGCTATAGTTCTGATTTTCATTTTTTGACCTTGGTCAGAGTATTTAGAAGCTGTTGACAGCTAGATGCGATGTCCTTCTTTCTTAGTTCTAGTTATAACCGATAGTTCCAACAGAATATTATAAAGGGGGCTTTATTTGCACTTAACCGACTTCTTATTGCCAGGTATACTCGTATGCGACTGAATGAGTGTTCTTGGATACGTCTTGGGCTCACCACCATGTTGTGGCGTACTTTTTGTGTTGTGTGATGACAAAGCGTTGATCGCAGCTGTCGATAAAAATTTTAATGTTCCATGAAATTACAACCAAGATGTCAGTCAGCTTGGTTTTCTATAAAAATTGATATGCTTCCTGGAGTTTGATCCAAAGTTTCGATAGGTCTTTTCGCTTTGGATGACGGAAAGAAGATAATTAGCTCGTAAAAATGAAGCTTTAGCGCTGCCAGAGATCAACTAAGGACATGAAAGAAAATCCAGTTAGTTTATTTCCAGTCCAAGCCTGCTGCTATTTAACCCTAAGCACAAAAGTTATCTTCACTTCCTTGAATTATTTTTACAAGCAGCTTTCCATAGAGTAATGCATATATTTTCTTATTCGGATCTCTGATTAAAAAAATATGTAAAAAATGTCTAACTTCAAAAACTTGAACTAGCAGGGGGCGAATCCCCTTGTTTTTTTATTGCAATATTGAACCCTGGAGCTTTGATATGCTTTCTATACTTTAAAGATTTCTGTCTACCAAAACTATCTGGACGTCCTTTTTTGATTGGCAGGTGAACTTTTCTTTGTTGTGTCTTATTTACTCTCAGAATCTCTTGCCCGTGCTGTTTTGTTAAGTCATGTGTCCATCCAAAAAGAAACATAGTTTATCTACACTTCTTATACTTACTTGTAGATACAGCTTAGGAGTGGGAGGACGTATTCCCATGTAGATCAAATCAAAAGTTGAGCCCGCAACTGCCGTCTTCCATCTCTTTTCTTTGAGGATATCTTTTCCAATATGTTATATTGTATCATACGCTTCAAAAAACAATGGGACTATTTGGATTATTCTATTGTAATTTGTACATGTAGTTTCACGAGCGCAATACTATATTTTACTTACTCAAAAGTATTAAGAAGGCCTCTCTCTTTAAAGATTACTCTCTGATTTGAGCAGCTATGTTGAGTAAGGTGTCTTAAAATACAAAAATTTTCTATCTCTCCCTATACTATAGGTAAAGCTCACAGGTAGTAAATCCCCCCTGCATTCTGCGGATGGTGATTCATACATACCTTTTCCTCTTTCCCATCAGTATCTCTCTTTCCAGCTGCTCTTTAAAGTCATGTGTCCCAAAAACAGACACCATTTATCAACACTTCTTATACTAATTTATAGTTGCAACTTGCAATGTGCGAACCCCTACCTTGCAAACCGCCTAACTAAGTCTTCCCTAGTACTCAAAGTTTGTTATCGTTAGTTTACGCCCTCCGGCTAAAACTTTTTTTACGAGCTGTCTGCCCTAAGCAGTGTTTTTTTTTTCGTTCGCGCTCAGCGCGTCGTATACGCAATTTTTATTTGCTGTAACTTTTAGTTCTGCATTAAAATCAGAAACACGTGACGAGTGTCGCTTTGGCTTGTCACAAGTGTCATGTAGATTTATTTTAGTGGATTTATTGCAATGGTAGTGCAACACTTTTTACCTTATAGTAAAAGCACTAAGCGCTTTCAGCTGTGGAAAGCTTTACGTCAGTATGATGACGATGATGATGACGAGAAGATGATGATGCCGACGACAACTGCAACATAATCAATGTCAGTCACACAGAGACGCAGACAAACTCGTGAACTCACAAACACAGCACACACACATACACGCAAGCTTTACACACATAACATCATGTCAAAGTTGATTGCAACATTCCGACAAATGGACGACATATTTGCTCGACACCATTGGCAAAATGTGCAACTTGCAACACGAACAACAGCTGGAGCTAGAGCTGCCGCACGTGCCACACTCATACAGACATTAAAACATAGTAACACACACAATCCATTAGTATGCCATGTGCGTGTGTTTGTGTGTGTTTGTGATGCCGTGCGCTTTCATCAAGACCGGAAACGCGCATCGGAAATATAAACGGAAATGTTGGCATGAAAATTCATTGCAAATTCATGATACTTAGCATGAAGTTTGGCTAATTGCGATGAACATAGGATTATTAGTTAGCAGCAAAATCTAGATAAGTGCAATAAAGGAGCTTTGAAAATAACTATGAAAGGCTACGGAATATTAAGGAGTGCGGTTTCAGCGGAGCACTGTTGAATCTTGGCTACATGTCTTAGGTTTTATTAAAAATTCAACTTGCGCTAATGCTTCAGCAGACGCTCGTCTATAATAAAGAACAAATATTTACTTTGTAGTTTATTTAGTTGCAAAATTCCTATTATTCATCGAGCTGTCAATCTAAAGTTATTATCTTTCAATTCCAAGAAATTATGCTTGTTTGCCAATATTTCAAGTTGTTCTGTGTACTACGTCGTTTATTGCATCATCATCGTTATTATATTCAAATTATAAAAAAAACATGTTATTAAAGTTTAAATATTTTTTAGTTTGCCTCATTCATTATGAAGCAAACGGATGAGCTTTTCGAAGAAAACTTTTACTGCTGTACTGAGCTGACATTTATCTTGCAGCTGAAGCATTTCTGGGAAATGCGAATGCTATAAAAACAAGCTTCACTGCTTGGCATGATTGAGTGTTTGTTACTTCAATGCTTTCCAGAAAATGTATTTGCTCGCGCGCAATCTACCAGCATGGAACACTTATCTCTGGTTGAGGACACTGTTAATACCTGTTCTTATTTAACATGCTCTAAACGCATAAAGCCTTTAAAGATTTAAATGAAACATTCAGTGCCAAACTAAATGAAAGTGAAAAAATAAATCTTTTTTGTTAAGTATTCTTTCCTTTTTCCGATTAAATTAAAATTTTAAAACTATCAACATGAACCTGAATCTGAACAGTTTCTATATAATTCACCAAAACGCTATCGAGCTTATTTTCAAGATGGCGAAAAATCTACAGCATCTTGGGTTCTGCTAACCATTACTTAACATCACATTGCCCTCTATAACAAAACACAAAACGCTTTGAGGATCTTTTCAATGTTCAGCAGGCATTTGCAATTTTTCATCATCCATTTTGTTTTTCAGTCAAATCAAACCCCTGTGAGTTCAAGAGCTTCCTTTTCAAAATTTCCAAAATTTTATAGTTTTACCTAAAAATCCATGGCTAATTCATAATTAAAATTTTCAAATAAAAAGTTCATCGTCCATCTTGTTTCTCAGTGCACTGCAAAAAATGGCTGCCATAGCTGTGTGAGTTCAAGAGCTTACTTATCAGAATTTCCAAAATTTTATAGTTTTACCAAAAACTCATTGCTAATTCATAATTAAAATTTTCAAATAAAAAGTACATCATCCATCTTGTTTCTCAGTATAGAAAAAAAAAATGGCTGCCATAGCTGTGGCATAATAAATCGAACCCCTGTGAGTTCAAGAGCTTCCTTTTCAGAATTATCAAAATGTTATAGTTTTACCAAAAACTCATTACTAATTAAAATTTTTAAATAAAAAGTTCATCAACCATTTTGTTTTTCAGTATAAACCAAAAAATGGCTGCCATAGCTGTGGCATAATAAATCGAGTACTTGTGAGTTCAAGAGCTTCCTTTTCGGAATTTTCAAAATTGTCTAGCTTTACCAAAAACTCATTACTAACTCACAATTGAAATTGTCGACTATAAAGTTCATCGTCCATCTTGTTTCTCAGTGTATTGCAAAAAATGGCTGCCATAGCTGTGAGAATTCAAGAGCTTACTTATCAAAATTTCCAAAATTTTATAGTTTTACCTAAAGCTTATTGCTAATTCATAATTAAAATTTTCATATAAAAAGATCGTTGTCCATTTTATTTCTCAGTGTAGAACAAAAAATGGCTGCCATAGCTGTGGCATAATAAATTCGAAAATCGTGCAAGTTCAGGAGTTTCCTTTAGTTTGTTACCACAAAAATTTCTAATGCATAGTTTCGAATGTTAGGGTTCAACTTTTAGCGAATTTTTTTTGTGGCCACTTTTTTACGCTCGTGCAATTATCAAAATTAAATTAAAAGTTTTTGTTTTGGACCAAAAAACTAAACAAAAACAAAATGGCGCACAACAATTTGTGTTGTGGCGCCATTTTGACATGCATTGCAGCTGCCAGAAGTCAGCAAGCCGCAAAATTGTTTTATCTCTTGCGTTGCGTTACTTTGCAACACAGGAATTGTGTGGCATGAGGCATAAAGGATACAGGATGCACGCGGGTACTGCTGCTAGTTGCTAATTTCAAACTTAATTTAACTCATTTGCACTGTGCGAACTTTGCAATTTGTTCAAATTAAATTTTAGTTGCTAGAAAAAATAAAAAAAAATATTTGCAAAACATTTTATTTCAAGCTGTGCGAATGAAACTTTTTGCACACATCTCATTTTGCAACATTGTGGGGCAGCTTGCCCAAGTTGGATCAAATTAGAGAGCGCGTGTAAAGCCAAGTTAATTTATAAGCCAATTGGATTAAAACGAGCTGCTTTTCTCACTCTGTCACGTATTTTAATGTCTTCTTTTTAAGCTAAACGCATTTTAGAGCTGGCAAATTGTATCCTTATCCTTGCTCTGAGTCGGAGACGTCTCTCGTCCTTGGCTTCACGCTTGCTCTATAATTGGCAGCCAACTAATTTGTAAAATAAAATGTAAAGTACAGTGGTCTCTGTAATTAGTTGCTAGTTACAGAAAGTGAAAGCTAGGAAATGCATTTTTGAAAATATGTTTTAGTTTTTTTTTTACTCAATCTCTAACATATGGTCTACATTCTACATTCCTATTGTACACTGCACTTCAAGAGCTTTCAAACTGTTTGGTCAGGACGAGAAAAGAAATTTATTTAGCTACATCCGTCTAGCAGACTTATTATGGATTATGTACAAGGTACATCTTACAAGCAGTTCATTTGAGCTATACCTAAAAATTTTTGTGTTTATAAACTTTAAACTGAAAGCAACTATTCTTGTTGTAGCTTTTCAAGAAATACAATTATTATAAAATAAATTAAAGTTTTCTGAAATTATGGTTTCGCCAATGCAGCCTAAATTGGTGGAAAAATCCTTGCTTTATTCTGTAGTGCATACAAAGCTCAGTGTCAGATTTTATCTGAGATTTTCCATTTGCATGTAAAAATTCTGCATCTACTATTTCAACATTTGCATTTTAACTTAAATACACTTGAAAATGTTAGCCTTGCTTCTTGCAACTACCACAAAAACAAACGACTTTTTGGCCCACTTTGGACTCTGGAAGTGGCTTTGGTCCCCGAGACCCACATTAAATTGTTTTTGTTGCATTTCTAATTTACTTTTGTGTAAATGTTATTTTGTGCTTAATTTGTGTGCAGTGCAGCAGGAGCAGGACCTGCACCTGTCTACACATTAGCCATGTCTGTTGTCATTTGCATGACAGTCGGCCGAGTTTGTCGATTCGGCCCAGTTGGCTAGGTTAGTTTGGAATCCTTTGTCAGCGACCTACACGCAGTTGGCACGCACAACTTTTGCAATTTGCGCAGCCAGCAAGGATCAGTGACGTAGGCAGCTTTTTGAGAAGGGGTATCAGTTGGTATGAAATTGATGAATAACTGAAATAAGTGCCCAAAAACATGATTTTCGAAAACATCTCGAAAACAGTGCTTAAGAAAAAAAAGGTTACCATTTTCATGTTTCTCGACCCCAAATTATCCTAAAAACATTTTTTACGAAGGTTCACTGGATGACGCTCAAATTTGTAAACTTGTGTAATAGGTAATTCTCGAATTTTATACTCACTATTGCTTAGAAAATTTTTAAAAAATATCTGCTATGATAAGAGTAAAAACTAGTATTATAGTTTTTTAGAATAAAACATTTGTTTATACTTTTTAAATAAGAGTATTTTTACAATAGAAATCTTAGCCCATGACTTGGGAAATAAATTCTAGACTTGACCTTAATGGAACTAGTTCTTCATGAACTTTCTGCTCGTAGAAAATGGAAAAAAACTCGTCTTTGTACTTTTATAATAACTTTTTTGTAAATTTTGGAAAATTTATCTATTATAATATAGTATATAGTAGAAATTAAGGATGTAAAGAATTTTTGAAAAACTTCATCATATTTTGAATTTCACGCTTGATTTGCATCTAAGCGAAAATTGCCCGGAATTCGTGGCTCCAGGGCGACAAAATGTGATAGGACGGAATCAGTGGTGGATCCACGGAGATGAGAGAGGGGGTTTCGGGTCCGCACACCCCCAAAAGTTGGAAAAAAGGGTTAAATGTCTTTTGCGAGCTCCGATATGCATATATACACTTCAAAGTGAAGAACCTCTCCAAGACCAAGTCCTACGTTAAACATTTTTGGGGAATCAAATTTTTTACGCGCTGTCAAAGTTAAACTGATTTTTATGGAATATTTTAATCAGGGATCGCAACAAAGAGTTATGGGGTTGAAAAAAATCAAAGAGCAAAAAGTATTTTGGATGAAAGTGCAAGCCGCAGCGTATCATATTTTTGAAAGGACTTTTTTGATTAAGGACAAACTTTTATTCTTAATTCTTATCAAACAAATCAAGCGTAACTCTTATTTTTCGACTTTAATAATATAAAAAAGTATGAAAAAATATTTACGTAACAATTTTTATTAAAAAATTGCAAAATAATTCTTTTTATGCATTTTTAATGAAAAAAATCAAAAAATCATAATTTATTGATGATTTTTATTAAAAAAAAATTTAAGAGTTGTAATTCCTGCTTTTAATTCACAAACTTTTAAAATACAATGCACGAAAAAAAAGTTAGAACAGCATATATGGAATCCAAAATTAATAAGGGACACACAGTATCAAAGTTTTTAAATTTTCCAATTTTATTAATCACCCAGCGTATTTGTAAAGGGTGATTTTCTAAAAGCTTTCGGATTTTATTAAAAAAAAAACAACACAAAATTCAGAAAAATGTATGAAATCTTTAAAGATGATTTCATGTAAATGTGAACCGCAGCTGCGCCTCAAACGGCTCATACGCTGGGTCCAATTTTGACATACTCTCTCCAACATATCGGCTGGTATCTCATGAATAAATTCTTCAATATTGACTTCCAGTGTGGGCTTGTTGCTATAGACATGAGAATTAACATAGCCCCACAAAAAATGGTCTAAAGGCATTAAATCGCACGATCTAGGCGGCCAATTGAACGGCCCCAAACGTGAAATAAAGTGTTCACCGAACTCGCCTCTCAATTGGGCTATTTTTTCGCATGCTGTGTGGCATGTGGCACTGTCTTGTTGAAACCACATGTCAGGCAAGTCCAGCTCTTCCATTTTGGGCAAAAAAATTTTGTAATCATCAAACGGTAGCGCTCGCCATTCACAGTAATGTTCCTGCATTCGTCGTCTTTGAAAAAGTACGCTCCAATGATGCCACCAGCCCATAATCCACACCAAACAGTGACTTTTTGGGGATGCATTGGCAGTTCTTGCAATGCTTCTGGCTGCTCATCACACCAAATACGGAAATTTGGCTTGTTCAAGTATCCATTCTACCAGAAATGAGCTTCGTCGCTGAACACAATTTTCCGATAGAAAAGTGGATCTTCATACAACTGTGTCAGCGCCCATTCACCAAAAGTTAGCCGTTGTGGTAGGACGTGTGGCTTTAATTCTTTTTTCTGTATTTTACAAAGTTTTTACACCCAAATCCTTCCGCAAAATTTTCCACGTAGTGTAGTAAGCCCAATTACTGCGAACGGCGCCGCATCGAAAATTCACGGTCATCAACAGCACTGGCGGATACAGCTGCGATAATTATCTCTGTCCGCACTCTACGTTTGCGTGTTAGTGGGATAATGTCCAATAATGTAAATTTGGTGCGCAATTTAGTTACAACATTCCGCATAGCCGCCTCAGAAGGTCGCCTAATTTGACCATAAAATGGAAGGAGTGCATGATGCACTTTCTTAACCGAACATGAATTTTGATAATGAAATTCAATAATCTGCAAGCGTTGTTCGTTTGTAAGTCGATTCATGGTTAAATTTTAGACCAAACTGAATATGTTTGACAGTAACAGTGTTCCAGTTGCCAAAAGAAAGTTGCTAAAAAATCACCCTCTAAAAATATCTCTATAAGGATCTTAATTTTTTGATTACTTTTTAATGCTTAAAAAGTTTAAAGAATTTTTTAAAAACTGTTTAACATTGGTAAAAGAACAAAATATTTTTTTTTCATAAATTTTGGTAACCTAGTGTTTTTTTTCAATTTTCAAGAAGTTCTTGTTAAATGATTCTTCCTTTGTTTTAGATGCTTAAAAAATTTGCTAAATTGTTCGGATTCATTTTGAAACTGAATTTTTGGTGACCCCAATGTCACCAAAACGAATTTTTCATGTGGTTTCAAACCGAATGTTTTGTTGCTAGAGGAATTAAAACGAATCGGCAAAATAGGTTTAAAAAATTACGAAAATTTAACTGAAATATTTCGTTTTCCTTAGCACGGCATAATACATTCTTAATAGCCTGATTGTGTTTCAGTCAGCCCAATCAATGTAAAAACTTAGTTCCAAAATATTTTCTTAATAAGTACATAAAATCTAACAAGCAGCTATAGCATAAGAAGTTGCTTGAGGCGTCTAGTAATCTTTCAACTGTCTTGACAACATATTGCTTACAGACTTTGATGTCTATAAAGCTTATAAAATTGATATTTTTTTTAGTCTTTTTGTTGCATTCCCGACTAATGCCTTGAAGCACTCGTACTGCTTTAAATACTTGAGTCTCTTAAATAATTTTGAACATGTTCTATAATAATATTCTTCAGCTCGAAATCAAACTGTTTTCTCCCAATTTTTCAGCTGACCCCCTAAAATATTTTAATTGCTTAAAAATGTTCAAAATGTTCTATAATTATATCACTTAGTTCAAAAATACATTGTTTATGAGCCTCCCAATTTTTCGAAGGACCTGTATTACCTAAAATATTTTTGATTCCTACAAAATTTTTAACTTCTGTAATTATACTACTAAGTCACCAATGAAACTTCAAAAATTAAATTTGCGCCCCCTAAATTTTAATTCGAATCCGCCCCTGATAAAAGAGTTGTCTCTGTTGGCGCCGCTGCCGCTGCCTCTGCTGCCGAAATGCAAATGACGTGCACTTTGTAAACATTTCAACATGCAAGTTGCAGCAACAAATATTGCAATTTTAATGCGCCCATCAAACAGAGAGACAAATAGTGAGAGTGAGAGCAGGAAGAGCGTAGAGAAGGAGACTCCAACAAACCAAAGCCCTAAACAAAACATCTACACTCAATGAGCTGTCCATGTGCGTGTGAGTATCTGTGTGTCAACTACAATCTCTAATGGAAATTTTTAATTAAAGTTTTATTAAGTCCAGAGAGCTGCTCTGCTCTCTTTGTATTGCCGTGTTGAGTGTTAAGTGGCTCGTCCATTAGTTATGTCAATACACTTGGCTTTGCGGTTATCCTTGGCCCCTCCGAGTCCCTCAAACACAATCACAGTAAGCAATATAATTTAAAAATTATTGAGCTGGGTTCAAGTGGTACTTGATGGAACAATATGACAATGCGCAAACTATTGATGGCTCTTGAAGATGCTGCAATGCCGTCGACATCCCAAACCACTTGGATGAAACTCAGCAATGCCAACTACCAGAGTTCACACATAACTATTGTTAGTTGGAATCAAGAGTGTGCTTATGCTAAGAAAGCTTATGCCAGTTTCTGAGTTTGAGACAACAATAAAGTACATTGCGAGAACAAAGTAAGTTGTGCTATGAGTTAATTCTTAACATCTGTTCGAAAATTGTATTCAAAGATTGCAGAATTAAGACGAGTCTTCTTGCCTTTTTACCAAACAGCTTATCTTTTCTTTGTAAAATAGATATCTTAAAGAACCTTAAGCTATTAACGTTATATTCGTTAAAACAAAAGTCAAATCTGTGTGTGATAATATACAAGAACTGAAAAATCCGTCTAAGTGATCATAATCGAAGCTCATTTTTAAAGCCTACCTTAATCAGCTATAAATCTGCCAAATATTTATGCATTCCGATGTTATCTACGAAAGTGAAGAGGGCTACTTTTTAGATCACCTCTTTGTTTTGATGATTTGTTTATAAGTGATAGAGCTGCTAGCCAGTATTACCCACACAAAAGTTGGTTTTTTCAAAATTCCGATTACTTATCGAGGTATGGATAACTGAACGGTTAGATTATTTCATTTTTTTAATGTAATGATGCGAATTTAGAATTACATTTTTTAATTGAATTACAAAAACATTTTCAGAAAATTTTAAAAACACGAAAATTATAATTTGTTCAAATGTCCATTCGAAATGTTTATTTCTTTCTGAAAAAGATACAATTTTTGATCAAAATACATTTTTACAAATTAATTTTATTTACATATTTTTAGAAAAAATAATAATTTTTTTATTTGATTTTCAGATTTACTTGCGGAAAAAATTTTTTTTTAATCAAAAATATGTTTTCAACTAAATTTTTATCTTTTGCCGAAAAAAAAATATCGTATAATAATTTTTGAACAAATTTTTAAAATTTACAGATTTTTTAAAAATTTATACAATTTTTTGTAATTCATTTTGAAAAATTTAATTGAAAATCAAATAAAAAATTTTTTTTCATTACAAAAACTTGTATTTTGATCAAAATTTTTTTAAAGAAATCTTTAAAATTTTTTTTTAAAATGTATAAGTTAAAAATTTTTAAAAATTTATTTAAAAATTTGTTCAAAAATTTTTATACGAAATTTTTTTTTCCGTAAAAGATAAAAATTAGGTTGAAAACATATTTTTGATTAAAAAAATTTTTTTTCTTTGACAAGCCATATTTCCTAAGCGTTTTTGAAAATATATTTTTAAAATGAATTACTAAAAAACTAAAAAAATTTTAAAAAATATGTAAATTTTAAAAATTAATTCAAATACATATTTGTTTTCGAAATTTAGCTCATTTTTTCAAAATAAATTGGGTTTTAGCTAAAAAAAAATTTTGAAATAAGAAAATATTTTTGATTTGTTTTTTGAAAAAAAACATTTTTTTTGTTTATTTCAAATTTTTTTTTTTAATTTTAAGATTCAAAAGTGATCTTAAGATAATAACTTACTTTTACACTCGAGTTGGCAGCACTGACACAAACGGTCGTTCAATTTTTGCTGCGCTTATAAAAAAAAAAAAAAGTTAAAGCATAATATATAAAATCTATGGACAAGTCCACCTTTGTGGCAATATCGTATTGAACAGTGAATACAAGTGATTATGTATTTATATATTATTTAAACAAAACAAATATCAAAAACACAAAACATCAATATAAAAAAGTGCAGTGACAGTGCAAAATTTTTGAGACTTCCCTGACAAAATATAACAGCCCTGTCTTCGAAAGAACCTTCTAGCAAAGTATAGCAACCCAGATTTTGATAGAAAAAACGCGTGTTAAATAAAATTGTGTCTTGCGTGAATAAAAATAAACATAAAAAGTGTTTAAAACAACAAACTGTTAAAATGGGTGACCCACCCGACAAAAACAAACATTTTAGTGACCCGAAATTTCTAATTATTTCTCTGATGACAACGGCTCCCTATTCAATTTGTCACCTTTTTTAATTCAAAAGACAATTGACGGATCATGCAATGGTCCCATTGAATTTGCCAAAAAAATAAGAGATGGAAAACTCCTAGTAAAAACCAAAAACTCTCTACAAGCAAGCAAAATCCTGAAACTGAAGCAGATTGGTTCATTCAGCGTGAGTGTAACCGAACATAATACACTGAACTCATCAAAGGGAGTAATTTACTGCAATGACCTCCGCATGCTCAGTGAGGAAACAATTGCAAGCGAATTGTCAGACCAAAACGTTAAAGGAGTGAAAAAAATTATGAAAAAAATCGAAGGTGAACTTAAAGAAACTGGACTGATTGTACTTACCTTCAACACTCACATTACACCAGATTACATAATGATCGGTTACGAAAAAGTCAACGTCAGACCCTACATCCCATCACCTCTGCGATGCAATAATTGCTTTCGTTTTGGTCACATAGCCAAGTTATGTAAAAACAAAAAAACCTGCTACAACTGCGCTCAAGAATATCACCTTGAAGAAAATAAAAACCAAACATGTGTTGAAGATAAAATTTGTATTAATTGCCGAGACAAAAATCTATCAGCATGCGACCACTCCTCTCTCGACCGTAAATGCCCGATCTTTATTAAGCAACAAGAAATCCAAGCCATTAAAACACTCCAGAAGGTAGATGCCAAAACAGCAATCACCATTTACAATGAAAGACACCACATCACTGGACCCCTCTATTCTACTATCACCAAGCTAAACACACAATCAACAACCCACCCGGCCACAAGCAACCAACAAAATAACAATTCTCGTAACATAGTTGATTATTCTGATATAAGCACCCTTCCTAATAATAGTACATCTACTAATACACAAACCAATCCCCCTCTCCAACACAATCCCCTCTCAAATACAAACACTAAAATTTATCCAAGAAGCATTTCAAAAAGACTCCAATATCAACTTAAATCTAAAATTAAAAAAAAAAAAAATTGACTCAAAACCAACAAATTCAAATAGAACTAAAAAACAATCGAGTGAGATAGAAACTGAATCAATGAGCGATGATTAAATAAAATTAACAATAACAAAACCGTAGTCTCTCCGTTGCTGGCTTATCAGTCATATCATTCGATCGGCCAGCAACGAAGAGATTACATCATACATTACTATAGTTGGTGTCAACTTTTAGTAGGCACCTATCCAAATACTTTGTTCTTCTTACCACTATTTAACTCTCTAATTACTCAATTTTAATGTCTTTAAAAATTATACAATGGAATATAAAAGGTTACAATAACAACTGCAACGCCTAATTAAAGAACAAATTCCACATGTAATCGCTCTTCAAGAAATGCATATTTCCCCTACTTCAATTTTGCCAATTCCTATTAATTTTACATTATATTTCACGACATCGGCATCACCATACGGTGGTACTGGTATTCTTGTTCATAATTCCATCCAGCACAGAGAAGTCATTCTGAACAATGACTTCGAAGCTGTTTGCATTGAATTACAGTCTAAACGAAAAATAAATATAATTTCAGCCTATATTGAACCCAACAAACAATTTATAGCCACAAACCTGGAATCCGTATTATTTAGTCAAAATACTTCTACAATAGTTACTGGCGATTTTAATAGCTGGCACAATAATTGGGGTTCTCCCAGAAACAACAAACGCGGCAACATCCTTAACAAATTCATCCTCCAATCCCAATACATCCTTCTTAACGACGGTAGCCCAACCCACTTCAGCACTCATAATACCTTTACACATATCGATCTTACTTTCTGCACACCAGAACTTGCCATTGAAGCAACATGGACCACCGATAATGATATGCATGGTAGTGACCACCTACCAATTATTACCACCCTTTTCAATAGTAATGAACCTCTTAATAGAAATAAACGGCCCCACTTCAGATGCAAAGCAGCCAATTGGAATTTATTTTCTCAATTGACTTGCCTTTATAGTTCCCAAATTCCAATTAGTTCAAACATTAATAAAGAAGCTGCAAACATTACCAAAATAGTCTTAAATAGTGCCAATCAATCTATTCCTCATTCTGTTTCAAGCAAATCTGCTAGTGTTCCATGGTGGAATAGCGAGTTAAATAGGCTTAAAATTGCAAAAAATAAAGCCTGGAATAAACTTAAAAGACATATCAGCATAGAAAATATAATAAATTTTAAAAAGCAAAATGCTCTTTTCCGTAGATCCTTAAAAATATCTAAAAAACGGTCAATTGAGCAATTTACAAGTGAAATTAGCCCTAGAACACCAACGGATAAAGTATGGAATAATATAAGAACATTTTTGGACTTCACAACAATAAAAAATTCCATAGTATTCATAATCCTGTTACTGACCAATTTATTACAGACAAGACAGAAATAGCCCAGATATTATGCAACAATTGGTCTTCTAAAGCAAAAGACAGTAAATTCCACACAAGCTTTATTAATAACAAACACAGATCCCTCGCCCAAGCCATAGCATACATTCCAAGTAAAAAAGCCCAATTCATCGAAGCAAACATTAAACTCCTAGAATTCTCATCAGCCCTTGCATCACTTAAAGGCCATACTCCAGGACTTGATCGCGTTTCGTATCCCATGATACAAAACCTTAACATAAAAGCTAAACATAGACTATTAGAATTTTATAATAGTATCCTCAATAATTTTATTCCACAAACATACAAATTGAGTGTAATAACCCCCGATTTACAAGGCCAATTCAGATAGAACACAAATAGACTCTTACAGACCCATATCACTTAACTCATGTTTTGCTAAACTTTTGGACAAAATAATTGCTAAACGCCTCTGGTGGTTTACCACCTCAAGTAATCTCTTAAACACCCATCAAACTGGCTTCAAAAAAGGAAAATCTATTATGGACAACCTTCTTTTTGTAGATCATCTAATAACCAGAACCTTATCTCGAAAAAGCCATACATCCATTGTCTCCCTTGACTTTGCCAAGGCTTTTGACAAAATTGGCGTACATACAATCATTGACCAATTAATTCTGTGGAAAGTCGGTCCAAAAATTATTACATACGTAAAAAACTTTATGTTGAACAGAAAAATTAAAGTAAGAATTGAAAATCACTTTTCAAATAGCCAACCACTGAGCAATGGAATTCCTCAAGGTTCTCCGTTATCAGTGGTACTGTTTATTATTGCCTACAACAAACTGACAAACATTATCTCTTTGCATAAAAATATCAGTCTCTGCGCCTACGCAGATGACTTCAACTTAATAATTAAAATTGGGAAAGAAAAAAACTTAAATATACAATTGGACCACCTATTTAACGAAATTGATCAGTGGTGCTCCTACTCAGGAGCAGTACTATCAACAACCAAATGTAAACATATTCATATCTGTAGAAAACAACGATGCAACTGCACCGTATCTACAGGAGCATTAAATATAACAGAAACAAAAACATTAAAAATACTGGGAATTACTTTAAAACATAACTATAAATGGAACGAACACATTGACAATCTAAACTTATCCCTCTCTAAAACTTTGAATATTATAAAATGTCTGTCCAACCCCAAATTCTCATGCAGCACACATACCCTTATTTCAGTGGTCAAGGCACTTATGATTTCCAAACTGCAATTCGGTTTACCAATATATGGCTACGCAGCCAACTCCTCCTTAAAAAACTTAACACTACTTTACACTCCGCTGTGAGATGCGCCCTAGGGGCATTTAGAACGACGCCAATTAAAAATATTTTATATGAATCCAATATTTGTAATATTCAAAACTCTAGGGACTTTCAAACGGCTAAACTCGGTAAAACCCTTTCAAATTCAAGGGATTCTCCAATTCATACAATTTTAAAATCACATAAACTAAATAGTAAACAATATCTACTCACATCCACAATAGATCGTATTATAAGTCTTAACCAAAGTTTTGACACATATATTACGCCGCACAAAAAAACACTGATAGATGACTTCCCCATGGGAATTCGATAAGTGCTTAATTATTACCACACTAAGTATTTATGATAAGTCAGAAACTCCTTCCCTAGTTTTTCAAAAGGAATTTCTTAAAATTAAATCTAAATACAATACCTTTAAATGCATTTATACTGACGGTTCCCAAAACAAACACATAACTTCCTACGCTGTTACTTCAGAAAACCAGATATTTAAACTGGGGCTCCTCCCAGAATTCTCTACAGTGTACTCATCAGAAATCATTGCAATATTTGAAGCTATACAGCTACTTAAAACCCAACCCGGAAAATTTTTGATCTGCTCAGATTCACTTTCATCCTTACATTCAATCAGAAATATCGACAACACATCCTATTACCCCTCCATAATTAGAAACCTTCTCAAGAAATATCAACAAAAATTCAAACTAGTATGGATTCCAGGCCATGTAGGCATAATGGGCAACGAGTTTGCTGATAAGGCAGCAAAAATGGCTTGTAAGTTCCCTCTCATAGTTTCAACCAATCTAAACCTATCAGACACCCAAAAGTATATTAAACAACTTTTTATTTCCATAGAATATCAAAACTTTTTAGAAACATCAAACTGGTATCAAACCAATAACGCATCAAAATCAAATATCACGCAAATTTTATCTCAACTCCCAAAAACGTCCTCACTAACCAGGCTAGACGAAATTAAATTAATACGTCTTCGACTAGGCCACACCAATTTCACTCACTCCCACTACATGAAACCAAACACACCCCCTCCAACATGTCCTTTCTGTAACACTCATCCACTAAATCTAAACCATATTTTAAAAGACTGCACTACTCACTTTAATAATAGAACTTTGATATTTAAAAATGTACAACCAAAAGATCTTTTAAACAATCTAACTTTAACTAATATTAACAAAATCATTGACTTCTTAAAACGTAGCAATTTGTACCACCTAATCTAATTTAATCACTTAATATATAAATGTAAATTTCTTAGCCGAAGGCCTAAGATGCCAGGGCTTGAACAAAGTTAACTTTAGTTTTTAAGCTAATTTGTAACTATTAA